>VNJQ01000553.1:0-171429 GCA_008042515.1 Drosophila truncata
ATGTCTCCCAGTTGATGCGCACATCCCTTTATCTTGGCTAGGTTGCGGATGCGCGGTGCGTTGGGCGCCGGGACAGGTTATGTCACGGATAGAACCGCCGGGTGACCTTTAGGTCATTCTACAAGGCCTGCACCTCGAATACCCACATAATTGGGCTGTAGACGGGACTTTACTGGTTTCTGATTACTCCAAAACATCTGCCGCGGCACAACCTAGCGATTTTCAATCCAATTAATTATAAATATAGCAAAAGAAAAGGTTATGCAAAACAATACCTATCGATTGTGCCACGTAACTTGATTGTGGGCTTTCTTGTGGCGGTAAATCCTCCAGTGAATTAGCCGAATCAATATGTTGCGCCTTTGGCAGCAACTTGTGGCCTCACGGCCTACGGATTCCACCAGATATTTAAAAAAAATACCTGTAGGGAATTTTTATTGTAGGTTAAACACGCACAAAATTTGGCCAAATGCAATGGCACTTACTCCGAAGTTTCCCCTGGCTGATATTTATGGCTGGATGCCAATACTGGTTGCCGAACCACACTTAGAATATCGGATGCCACTCGCACTATAATATTTCGGCTTTTTTTTAGCCTTTTCAGCACTTATAAATGTTGAACTCTGGCACGTCCGTCTTTCTTGCAGGTAAACAATGAAAAGAACGTAACCGGAATCAGATGGATACCAGCGAAGCTTTTGGCGGAAATATATATCATATGATGACTGACAGGTGTCAAAAAAATAGAACTTTCCAAAATAACCCTGGCTCAGCTGTTAGAAATATCGAGTAGTAGGATCAGGTGGCAGCACTAGGTTAAGCTTAGGTTTAAGCGGGACTTATGCAGTAGGCTTTTAGGCTGCATTTTGTCCGCCAGTCGCTACAGGCGCCGTTACACGAGCAACAAAGTTTTCGAGCACACAGTCAACGAGGCGTTGCAAGTAAAAAGCACACGGAAGCGTTAAATTGGCTCAAGTGTGTGTGCACAAAACGGAATACATGCGACGAAACAGAAATAACTTTGAAATTTACAGTATAGACTATTAGATACCCATTAGAGGACCAAAGGACAGGCCTTCTTCTGTTTCTAACGCAGAGAGAGCTTGGCATTTGTTTTTCTCAGATTAGAAGAAAAATGAGAAATAAATAAATGAAAATAAATAAAAAAGCGAGAGGCCTCTTTCTTCTTTGCAGTCTTTTTGTCCAGAAAATTTATATATTAAATCTTCACATATTTTTACATACATAATTAACGTATATTTTAAGAAAGAACTTATTTAACTTAAATAAAATACTCCCTTCTTTTTTGTATTTAAGTGGTATCAAATAAGGGAAAACACACAAGAGCAACGAAATGGATCCAAAGTCAAGGCAACGGCAGGGCGAGGCTTTGAGCAAATGGAGGAGCTGCAGCTTGCAACCGGAAATGGAACATTTCCAAAAACTAACTACACAAACATTCAACTGGCTTCGAATTTTCCTCACAAAAGGGTGCAAGGTGAGTGGACTTGGACGGCTTCCCGTAGAGTTAAGCTGGCTTTTTCTGCGCCAAGTCATAAGGCCAGAAACACTTGCGGTTCCCAGACAAATTAAGCCCCGGCCGAAAGGGTCAAGTGGTGCGCGGCTGGTAGTGCCGGTTTTTTGGCCATTATTTTGCATATGCTAAAGTCGGGTTTTCCTTTTTGCTCGGAGCCTAAAAATAATTAAATTTTGCAGCGCTTTGTGCCATTTTTTCATCATCTTTTTATTATTTTTGTTTTGGCGCCATATTTACGCTGGCCGGGTTTTTTATTGCGGTTGCCACTGGCCTTTATCTGTGGGTTAGTTCTGCTCTTTAAGGTCGCACATAAGTACGGAGCACAGATTTACGAATTTAATTATGATTTTATCTTTTGTTTACTATTATTGTTACACGTTCGTCAGGCTGTTTCAGCATGGTGTAATTTCCATTGTTTACATTTGGATTTTTTAACGGTATCTGTGGGATTACCTGACATGCTAAGACTATTTTTAGGAATGGGATTACAATAAATGGAAGCTGCGTCAATCCGAAATGGAAATTTTCCATTAGTCAGTCACTTACATTTTTAACGTAAAAATAATGATTTTTTATTTATACTTATTTCTACAACACAATTACATTAATAAATATGGTTCCTAGTGGCATCTTTATTTATTTATTTATCAAAAATATATATTTAGATGGTAGGTAATACAATCTATTATAGTACATAAACTATACTTGTTATTTCCGGATAAATTAAATTTATAAAGTACTCCCTTTATCCCCACTCTTAGCTGGAAACACATTAATACAAAGCTTCTTTCCTGGAAGCTCCCTCAACTATTTTGAGGCTGTCCTTGCTCTCAAGGATTACCTAAGGAGAAGATTACCCAAAAAGCCGGAGTCACGTTGTGTGTGTTCGTTTTGTAGGTTTCCACAAATTGAATTTACCTCATCCATTCGACCTAACTCCCAGACGTAAGTAATTGCCGTAATTGATTGTCAAAAATCAATTAGTTGCTGGTGGTGTTCTGGCTATTTATGCGAACCAAGGAGGAGAGGAGAGCCTCTAGTGCAGCAGACTATTTTGAGCTACTGTATACATTGCTGCACCAACAATAACATGGATGATATCACAGGCATTGTTCGCCGATTAATGTGTGCATTAAACCCAATAAAACAGAGATGAAGGAGCTGCCACAGCGCAACTGTGTACAACTGACATGGTTTTTTCCATGGTTTTTTTTTTTTGCCCCTTGACATGCCACATTGAGTTACTTTTTTTCATTGGGTTGTGAAGTTCAACTTGATTGCCATTGCCTGTCGGATGTGGCCAATTGGGGCATTCGGACGGTTAGCTAACTGTGCTGGCCATTTTCAAAATTAAATTTGTGTCGCATCCTGTTGGGCAACAGAAAATGCCATGAAATGGTTGGGTTTCATGGCGAAATTCAGGCCTGACCTGGGGTGGAAACAAAACAAACCGTTTAGTATTTAATTTATTTAATTAGATCCAAGTTGGTATCGTATTCAACACGCATACGTCACGTCTTGGCCTTGACTGAGCGCATTCAGCAAAATTAAGTATTCCTGCCTAATCCTCAGCTAAAACAATGTATAAAGGTGACACAGAGCTACAAGGTTATTATAATAAGATAAAGGTAGTCTTTTAATATATTTATATATAGTTTTATACACAAATGGATATTAAAGTTTTTCTATTTTGACTTACCATTTAAAGTAAAAGCGTGCAATGTAATTATAAAACTTAGCAACATTATTTTCTGATACCTCTTATGTTTATCATCCGATTTTTCTTATATATGTATGTATATATGCATATAATTTCTATACCTTTTCCATGTATCATATTTAAAATATATTCCGAACAAAAAATATATCAAAATTATGTTTTCAGTTTAATGTATAGATATTATTTTATTTTTATGCTTTGTAGTGTTTATTGATACCATTTTGCGCCTTCTTTCTTTATTCAATTTTGTCTTAGAGTGTTGTCAAAACCAGTAGCCACTCGTTTGAACCACAGCAAGGTGATTTGCTCAGCGAACAGTCAGAGTTTAACGTATTCTCGTGGAAATTTACCCCCTTTTTTTTTTTGAAGAGTTGTAAAGTTCTAGGGATATGCATTTTTATATATAACCGACACACTGGCAATAAACTCTCGGCTGGGCCACGTCCGCGTACAAAGAAAGTAATTTACAATCTGGCAGATCTGCGGCTAGACGACGATATTATCCACTATCGCATCACACCCCGAATGGGGGGTGTGCACTTATCTATTCATCTCGCCAGGTCTCCATGCCTGACATGCCCCTGGCCAATTAGGCGATAAAGTCTTACACAAAGCCCACACTTACAAGATTTGCGTGAATTATGATCGGCGTGCTCTGACGATGCTGACGGTGATGCTGATGCCGAATGCTGCGGCGCCTAGAACCTAGATAAGATCTACGGCGATCTCTAACGGTGCTTGAGTCGGAAATTGAGTTCAGTGCTCGGTGGAGATTCAGATCGTACAGTTGTGCGGGCTCTCGTCTGAAGTTAATTAATATATCCTGCTTCCGAAAGTCAAGGATCTTAAGTGCGTGTGTGACATAAAATTGCATAAGAGTTTAATCAAAAGTTTTAAAGATAGTTTTTTATACAGATAAATTTCTATATTACTTGTTTTGTTCTTGAGTAATAATATAATTCATTTGGAGATTTACCTTGATTTATATATATGCCATTTACCTTATATAATTCTAATAAATATAGTACAAGTTCGTTAAACATTCGGACGTTTTAATTTTCTTAAATTTCACTTAATTAATTGAGACAATACTTTAATTATTATTTTAAAATAAACATAATATTTTTTAATTTAATTTTTCAATTTTGTTTAACATATTTTATTAAAATTCAAGTGTCCTGATAACTTCTTTGTTTACAAAAAACGTATCTTCCCTCGAAACCTTTAACTCCAATTTTCTTTTCTTTTTTTCTTGTAAAAACCATGAAAATTCAATAAGAATTCTCCAAAAACTTTTCCGGTTAAGCTATTAAAGTACCGAGTGCTAACCAAAAAAAAAGCAGAAAAATCCCTAATGAAAAATCGAATTCAATTCACAGTGCGTGTGCGAGTGGCAAAACTAATGCAAAAGTAATCAAAGCTAAAACGCATTAAAGCGAGCGGCTGGAAGTCGATAAAAATAAACTACATAAAAGCAACTTGCGGTCCCGGAAATAATGTCAGCCACTGCCAATCCCATGGAGCTGGGGGAATCCACATCCACCCTCGCAGGCAGCTCGACCACCGCCACCACAACTACAACTGCTGCCACGACGGTGGTCAATGCGATTGCCAAGACAGTGGCCATAATTAGCAGCACGGTCTCTGCAGGCTCAACAACTGGCGCCAGTTCATCCAGGACCTCCTCAGGGACTACTCCCACTCCCTCGCCCATGCCCACGCCCACGCCAACGCCTACTTCATCCCACTCATTTTCATCCAATCTGGAAGATGCGGAAGAGAAACTCAGCGTGAAGGATTTGAGCCAGGCACTGCAGCACTTTGGCATTGTTGATTACTTGGTCTTCATCGCCATGCTGGCCGTGTGCGCTGTTATCGGCTTCTATTTCGGTTTTATAGAAAAGAAGCAAAAGAGAAAGAAGCTGGCCGGCAAGGATGGGGCCGGGGCGGCAGGACTGGAGGAGAGGCGTGGCTCAGAGGCGCTGGACTACCTGGTGGGCGGGCGCCAAATGAAAGTATTTCCGGTCGCGCTGTCACTTGTGGCCAGGTGAGTTACAGTTAAAGTTGGGGAGGAGCCCAGTTCCGGCTGTGTGCAGGGGCTTGTATGCAAATGCTTAATTGGCCCTGCGTGTTTTATGGGGGCAAGCTAATAGGATTTACACTGGGGAAGGAATTGAAAGAAATTTATAGTTCTAAAATTATGTTTATTGAAAATAATAAGAATTGTAAATTATAAAAATCTTATTGCAATTAAATAACGTCGTTTGAAGTAGATTATTAATTAAAATACATATTTTCTAAAAATTTAAACTGCTAAAATCCTAAAAAAATCCTTTGAATAAAAATAAAATCTATCTTACCTTTTTTCACGACTAAAATGTCTTCCTATTTTCTATTAAAATATTTAAGAAAGCTCCTTTATATGCCAATTTAAATGTATCCCTTTTATTGAAATATTAAGACACAATTTAGGTGTCTGAAAATTTGTCTTAATGTTCTAAATCCCAGAATTGGAAAACTAAATTTATTAAATGCTCTTTTAATGTAAAATAAAATATATTTAATATTTTTTATTTTATATTTAAAGAGTGTTTAATAGATTTAGATTTAGATTTAATATATTTTTATTCCGGAAATAATCTAATATTTTTTGTAAAATTTGTCCAGTCACATTTTCTCCAGTGTCTTTGTGTTTAATTGCTTTTGACAAGGCCAAACAGACAGGTTCGAGCTCTTAAATGAAAATAGTGGCCGGCAGGAAATTCGGAAATTCATTGTTCCATTCCCTTTAAGCTGGGCTAATCCCCTTAAATTGAATGCGATGCATTCACTTGGATTCGGCTAATATTTGCACAAATTATCGTAATGGGCTTAACTTATCCCCGGCCAAATCAATCAAAATCTGTATATATATATTTTTAGTCATTTCGCTTTATTTTGTGCCATCAGCCAAACGTGCGTATACGTAATCTGGCGAAGAGGATAATCTGGCCCAGTCCACCATTGTCTGGCTGCCGGCGAGTTGTTTGGCCAGAACAAACAGTGTAGCATTTTATTTAAAAGTTTCCGACACAAGACTGGAGGAGAGATTGCGTAAACAATATTCATTGTCAGGGTCAAGCCTATTAGGGGGTGGCCTCCGTGTTGATTGTGCTGATATTGAAATGGCTTGCGGAACTTTGCGAGTAATATATATACATATATAGTGTGTATCTGGCGTATAAATACAACTTAGCCGCTTTTGGTGTCTAAGCCAGATTGAAGTTATTTAAACTTGCGCCAAGCCGCAAACTCAAATAATTTGCCCAAATTACTTTTTCTTCGCCTTTCGCCCGTACGGCCGAGTGACCTTGGTCCTCTCCCAGCGAACGGGTGGGTGTTGGGCATTGTATTTGACACGTTTTGGTCAAGCACCTTTCGACGGGTGCGGTCCCTTTGTCTTAGGCATCGTCGTCGTCGTCGTCGCATTAATGACCGGCCATGCCGACCTGGTCGTCGCAATCCTGGCAATCCTGCCTATCCTAGGGCCGGGGTTTTGGTCATTTGCCTCGCCCGCTGACAATTGTTTCGTGAGCCTTTTATTGTTATGGCATTCTATTTGTTGTCGTTTGCTTTTTGCAACAAATTCAGCCAACGTGCTTTGAATTACAATTACATGCCATCATTTTTTTCCCTTCAAAATGTCCTTTGTGCTTTGCAGATTTTTCAATTTTTTGTTTATTTTTTTTTCTTTTTTTTTTGTATTTTTTAAACGTGTCGTTGTGTGTGTCTGCGTACTTTAACGCCGCTTGTTATCAACTTTTAATGGCATTTCTCTCTTTTGGCCGCCGTCAACTTTCTGTGTGTCTGTGGCGGCAATTCATTTGTTTTGTGGCCAAAATTGAAATGATGATTGTTATGGACATTAATCATTAAAATCAGATTACGAAATGCTTGGGCCATAGCAAAGTTACTTACACGAAATGCTACTCCAGACATTAGGTTAAGCCGCGTTCTGGTTGATGGAATTTTACCTTAAAGCTTACTTAATCTTGAGGACTTTAATGCTAAGGTGCTTTTGAGCAAGCTTAATTAAATTAAAAACTTTTAGATCAGCAGGATTTACGCCACAATAATATCATTAATTTTAAACTTTTTTTGTACCTCAAATTTAGTTTAATATTTTTGTGGCACCTTTGCAAAAGTTCTGGCAAACATTTCCGTGATTGATTGGCATAAACTTAATTTAATTAAAAACTTAGGGGGAGAATATAAACAGGATATACAGTGTTCAAAAACTCGGAATTAAATTTTGTATACTAACAAAATCCTAAGAAGACTTTTATGGCTTAAATAGCAATGCTGGAATGTGAGCAATTTAAGGATATAAATAAAATTTATGTTATTAATTATAATAATATCTGTATTTAAATATCTGTATTAAATATCTCAAACACGTTATCTAAGCAACGTGTTCTCTGTTATTTTTTCATATCAAGATAATTAAATGTGAACCTTAAAGTTGTCCCGTAATATTTGAGGCCTTTCCTCCATCATAACTTGGGCCAACAGCTTGAGTGGTTGGCTGGCCCGAACCTAATTCAATTAAAAATTGACTTGAAGTTTATTTTTGGTCCAGGCCTAAAATATAAAAGGAAAACTTGGCCGAAGAACCGATCAATCGACGAAAAATTACCGCTGACTTGAACTTTGAGCTCGCAGCCGTAATTAACCTGAACTAATAATAATAATTTCTCATATTCCGCTTTCAGTTTCGTGTCTGGAATTTCGCTACTGGGAACCTCGACGGAAATCTATGTGTACGGCACCCAGTACGCCTTTATCCTGGTGACGCTGGCCATTTCGGGCACCATCTCCTGGTACATCTTTCTGCCGGTGTTCTGCAACCTCCAGCTGACATCCACCTATGAGGTAAGCAGAACGTTGTCCAATCGCATGAAAATGTGTGTGTTTACTTAGTGGACTGCATGTTACGCATTAATTCAATGTTTTCGAGTGTACAAAATCTTTGGAATCTGGTAATATTCGCTGGCATGTTAATGTGTAAGTAAGGTTATAGGGGGAGATCAAGGAGAACAAGGAGAAGTTCGTGTTCTCGACAAGAAAAAAAAGCAGCGTGCAATCGCCTGAAAGGCTTCACTTTATTTGCATGCCAATGGGGGATTCGGATTGGGATTGGGAATGGGATATGCATGTGTATCCACGAGGATTTGGCACACAATGCCATGCCGGGCTGCAATAAGCCCGAACAATACCAATTGTGCGCCGGTTTGGCATACGGACAGTCGTAGTTTATAAGTCTGGTGCCGGCTACATGTCGTATGAGTAATAGTCGATTATGTATACGCCGCGTTGTCGCACACTCGCTCTGCACTGCTGCCCTGCTGCTCTGCTGGTCAGTGTCCCCTACGAGTGTTTGTGCGCATCTTTATTGTGTTAACCCAACGACGACAATCCAACAATGGAAAAAAATATTTTCAGTACTTCGAGTTGCGCTTTAACAAGTCCGTTCGTCTGCTGGGATCCGCCTTCTTCACGGGTGCAAATGTAAGTAAAATTCAATTTTGTGTGCAACGAAGTGCAAGATCCTATCAGGAAGTCCCTAGAGTTTACATTAAAGCCTTGAATTTGTTTTTCCACAGCTCGTCTGGCTGCCAATTGTTATCTATGTACCAGCCCTGGCCTTTAATCAAGGTAAGAACTTAAAGTTATTGATAAAATCGTTAAATAAATTGTCAAGAACCTAAAAGGTCATCAAAGAATTTAAGATATTGGCTGAAAATTAACTATCATTCATTTTCTTTAATTGCCAATGAAAAACATATGCAAATGTTTATTTTTAATGAATATTTAGCTTTGAAAGCATGTCTAGTTTAAATTATGTTGCAAATAATCCCAATTGTTTTGAATTGTAAATATATAAATTTTGCATAAATTACATATATGTATATTTCATGTCCATTTTTCCAGTTACTGGCATTAATATCCATGTCATTACGCCAATTGTTTGCCTCGTCTGTATTTTCTACACCACGGTTGGTGGTCTAAAGGCCGTCGTTTGGACGGATGTCATCCAAACCGTCATTATGATTGGAGCCATTTTCTTTGTTGTCATCAAGGGCACCTATGATGTGGGCGGGCTGGGCGTGGTTATACAGCGGAACTATGACAGCGGACGCCTCGAGTGGCCCGAGTAGGTGCAATTCTATGCCATTCAATTCCATATTCATTCACGTTTAAATGCACTTCAAAAACAGGTTCACCCTCGATCCCAAGGTACGCATGTCCTTCCTGGCCTTGATGGTGGGCACCGTGGGGCACAATACCTATCAGTTTGGCTGCAATCAGATGATGACCCAGCGCTACATGTCCCTTCCCGGGAAGAAGGAGATGGCCCACACATCCTTTCTCTTCATTCTGGGATTGATTCTCATGTTTGCATTGTGTATCTACAACGGTCTCCTGCTCTATGCAACCTACTATGACTGCGATCCATTGACCACCAAGGTTCGGGTTTATTTTGATCAGTTTTTTAAGATTTCCTCTAACTGCGAAATGTGTTACAGTTGGCCGTGGCCAAGGACCAGTTGGTTCCCCTTTTGGTTGTGCAATCCCTGAGCTCTTTTCCCGGCGTTCCCGGCATGTTTGTGGCTGGAGTCTTTAGTGCTGCTCTGAGTTCCCTGTCCACGGGAATGAATTCTCTAGCTGCCGTCTTCCTGGAGGATTATATAAGGCCACTGGCAAAGAAGCCCCTTACAGAGCGCCAGACCGCCATCACTATGCGACTTTGCACTGTCATAATTGGAGTCCTAAGTGTGGCCCTGGTTTTCGTGGTAGAACGTATGGGCTCTCATGTAATGCAGTTGGCCATCACCCTGGGCTCAGTTGTCCAGGGTCCCCTGCTGGGTCTATTTTCGATGGGTCTGCTGTGCCCCAGTATCAACTCAAAAGTTAGTGTCTCTTCGTCATTTACGTGTCTCCACTCCTCACAACAAATTTTAAATTTCTTTGATTTAAGAGTGCCATTGTGGGATCTCTGGTCTCATTCTTCTTCATGGGCTGGCTAAGTCTTTCGGCCCAGTTGGCGATTAACTCTGGGGAGATACAGGCCGACGTAAAGCCTGTTAGCGTGGATGGCTGTGACTACGAGTTTGATCATTCCCTGATGACGCCTGCCAATGCCACAATTTCGAGTGCAGAGTCAGCGTAAGTTAGCCAGAACCCTCCACTGTCTGCCTGTTGGTCTTTTCTCATGTGCCGAACCCCTCCCACAGGTCTCTCAGTTTTGCAGAGCAGCTCTACCACATATCCTTCATGTTCTACACCGTCATGGGGGGCTGGGTGGCCGTGGGAGCCGCACATCTAGCCGGTTGTATCTTTGGCCGAAATAAGGAAGGTTCAGTGGATCCCGATCTGCTTTCGCCCTGCGTACGAAAACGCCAGAAGTCGAAATATTCCAGCGTTAGCCTGGACGAGAATGCCCTTAAGGAAGCCAGTGAGAAGTCATAGGTTAAGGCTTTGCCTTGAAGATGTATAAACCATCAATTAATTGATGCTTTTGTGTTGAAATTGAGATGTACTTATTTGTTTCTTACTTCCTCTATGGGGAACTAATTCGTAACCAATCTTAATCAAATTATCCATCAATAAAGTCAATTTTAGGCCATACATTTTTGAATAATTATTTTCATGTTAATATATTTTAAATTGCACTTGAAAAAGCACAACACAGACCCAAAATAAAGCAATGAAACACCATTCAAAGCAATACCTGATTAAAGAGTAAGTAAATGTATATAATTTCACATAAATACCTTACAAATCATTCTCATAAAGAGGTTTTCGACAATTCATATTATACATTAACTATATTTATAGGTTAGAAATTATAACTATTAATGTTTCGATTGGTTTAATTTTTTTTTTAACCCAAAACTTTGAGTTCCAGTTAACTTTTACTATTACCTTTCCAGTTACTGGCATAAATATCCATGTCATCACACCCATCGTGTGCCTCGTCTGCATTTTCTACACCACGGTTGGTGGCTTAAAGGCCGTCGTTTGGACGGATGTGATTCAGACAGTCATTATGGTGGGAGCCATATTCTTTGTCATTATCAAGGGCACCATGGATGTGGGCGGTCTGGGCGTGGTTATTCAGCGAAACTTTGAAAGCGGACGCCTCGAGTGGCCCGAGTAGGTGCAAAGGGTTAACTAGGGTGGGACCCATGCCTTATCTATCACATTTTCGATGCAGATTCACGCTCGATCCCAAGGTGCGAATGTCCATGATGGCCATGTTGGTGGGTAACCTGGCGCACAATGCCTATAACTTGGGCTGCAACCAGATCATCACACAACGTTACCTGTCTCTGCCTGGCATCAAAGAGATGGCCCAGACCTCGTTTCTCTTCATCTTTGGATTGGTAGTCCTGATGGCCATATGCATGTACAACGGTTTGTTGCTCTACGCAACCTACTATGACTGCGACCCATTGACCACCAAGGTTTGTGAATATTTAATTCGTTTTGTTAAACTATTCTGACTTTGAAATAAATTTCAGTTGGCCGTGGCCAAGGATCAGTTGGTTCCCCTGCTGGTGGTGCAATCCCTGAGTTCTTTTCCCGGCGTTCCCGGCATGTTTGTGGCCGGAGTCTTTAGTGCTGCTCTGAGTTCCCTGTCCACAGGCATGAATTCTCTGGCTGCCGTCTTCTTGGAGGATTACATCAGGCCACTGGCTAGGAAGCCCCTTACCGAACATCAAACAGCCATCATTATGCGACTCTGCACGGTAATCATTGGAGTCCTGAGTGTGGCTCTTGTTTTTGTGGTCGAGCGAATGGGTTCTCATGTGATGCAGCTGTCCATGACAATTGGTTCTGTGGTCCAGGGTCCACTGCTGGGTCTCTTTGTCATGGGCCTGCTGTGCCCGAGCATAAAGTCCAGGGTTAGTGACCCCATCTACCGAAAGAGACGTAAGGACTAATGAATTTTTCTTAAAGAGCGCCATTGTGGGATCACTTTGCTCCTTCTGCTTCATGGGCTGGTTATGCCTGTCAGCGCAACTGGCCATTAATTCCGGGGAAATCCAGTTTGAGACCAAGCCGGTCAGCGTGGAAGGCTGTGACTACGAGTTCGAGCGCTCCTTGGTGACACCTGCCAATGCCACCTTTGCCATGTCGTCGCAGTCTGCGTAAGTCCTGTCATGAGCATGATCTAACCACTAACCACTCACCGCTTAGGGTTATTCCTCACAGATCCCTGACCTTCGCCCAGGAGCTCTACAATGTGTCCTTCATGTTATACAGTACGATGGGGGCCACAGTGGGTGTGATCACCGCCCATCTGGCCGGGTTTATTTTTGGGCGAAATAAGCCCGAGGATGTCGATGTTGATTTACTGTCACCCTGCATTCGCAGGTTCCACAATACAAACTATAACAGCGTGAAGCTGGACGAGACCGTCTTGAAGGCTCCAAATGAGAAATCGTAGAAATTAAACCCATTGCCATGTAGTTGCCAATAAAATTTACCACTAATATGCACTTTTTCAGTTTATTTTTGTAGACTTAGCTTTAATTGTAGGACCTGTAAATAGCACAGCATGAAACCATATTTTGTCCAAGTATTACTGCCTTTGATCTATGTTAAATCTAACCATAATTCCTTAAAACTTTAGTACTTTCAATTACGTTATGGGGCTGGCATACGTAATTTGGGCTCCTTTCTCTTCATCGTGGGAACCGTGAGTATTGCAATACTGAATTTATTGCTAAACCCAATTGATTTTCCTCTGTTGATGATTTGCCTTCACAGATGGTCTGGCTGCCAGTGTGCTTGTATGTGCCGGCTATAACCTATAATCAGGGTGAGTTTGAATTTGGTTTAAACACAACAACAATTTTCATGAACTATCTATGTGTTCAGTGAGAGAAATAAACAGGTTCTTCTCTTTACATGAATATAATTGTGGTTATAGCGGAATTTTCGTCTCTCTAAACAAACCTAGCACTGTGTTTTCCCTTGTTGTTAACCTACTTATTTTTTTCGAGTGTATACATGCAAATATATTCGCATTTACTTTGCATTTTGGGCTTTCAGTGACCGGCACTGGCATCCATGTGATTACGCCCATTGTCTGCACCATCTGCACCTTCTACACGTGTGTGGTGAGGCTTAATTAAATTTTCTGCCAACCCAAGAACTCGACAACTCAAAGATGTTGTCATTTCAGGGCGGACTGAAGGCCGTGGTCTGGACAGATGTCATCCAGAGCTTCGTAATGTTTGGTTCCATTTTGGCGGTATGCATCAAGGGCACCTTAGACGTGGGCGGTCTGGGCGTGGTCCTGCAGCGGAATGAAGATGGAGGTCGTCTCAATACACCGGAGTGAGTCTCTTGGCCTTGGCCATGATTAATTAAGGCTGATAATTGCTCCTTCAGGTGGACCTGGGATCCCACGGTGCGTTTGTCCATGTTGTCTGTGATTGTGGGAGGCACTTTGCATAAAATCCAGTCTTCGGATGTCAACCAGGTGTCCATTCAGCGATTTCTTTCCCTGCCCAGCTATGACCATGCCAAGAGGTGCATGTTTATCTTCACTCTGCTGCTGGTATTTCTCTTAAGCTGCTGCAGTTATATGGGACTAGTGTCCTATGCTGTTTACCATGACTGTGACCCTATAAGTACTAAGGTAAATAGTAGGTAAAACTTACTTCTAACCAAAAATATATTTGGAGTTTTTTCCCTTTTTCAGTTGGCGGCTGCCAGTGACCAGTTGCCATCTTTGCTAATGATGCGCACTTTGGGTTCTTTGCCTGGTTTGCCAGGACTTTTTGTGGCTGGCGTTTTTAGTGCTGCTTTGAGTTCTCTTTCCACGGGCCTAAATTCCTTGGCATGTGTGATTACTCAGGATATCGTGAGACCCTTACTGAGGAAACCCTTGACGGAACGGCAGACTGCCTTCTGGCTTCGAGCCATCGTCATTGTGTTTGGATTCTCATGTATTGGCTTGGTCAACATTGTGGAAAAACTGGGAATGGTGGTTCCCTTGGCCACCACCACAGCGGCCGTGTCTATGGGTCCACTTTTGGGCATTTATGCCATGGGCGTGGGCCTGCCTTGGGTGAAGGGAAAGGTGAGTTGTTTTCTATTTAAATTTTCTTTTAATCTAAATAAATTATATTTCTTATAGAGCGTAATGGTGGGCAGCCTGGTGTCATTTCTAGCCTTGGCCTGGATATGCATCAATGCGCAATTGGCTCAAATGAATGGAGAGATTCGGTATCCCAAGTTACCCGTTTCCGTAGATGGCTGTGACTATGCCTTTGACAATGTCACCGTGCAGGAGACAATCCACAGTTACAGGTAAGTATGGGACCAAAGTTTGGTCTAAGAAACATACATAAAGTATTCAATTTTCAGGCCCTCGGAGCGTAACCTCTACCATTTATCCTTCTTTTGGTACACTGCCCTCGGTGGAGTTATCTGTACCGTGGTCTCCCTGCTAGCTAGCTTGGTTTTTGGCTGGGAGGATCTCAATAAAATGGATCCTGCCTTGATCACGCCTTGTATGCGACGCTTCCTGCCCGAAAAGAACTACCAGGCTGTCAATATGCAGGATCTTTTTAAGCGCAAAGACGGAATTGAAGCTCAGAGGGCTTCATAAAATTTTGTTTAAATAAAAATGTGTTATTTCTTGTTCTGTGTAAACGTTTTTTATTAATTGTGGTGTGTTCTTGTATGTCCAAGCATGTCTCATTTATCCAATGCATCCTGTACATAACCATGCATCCTATAAACTCTTTGTTTTTGTTTCTGTTTGATTTCGTCGCAGTATTTCGAGAAACGCTTCGATCGACGAGTTCGCATCTTTGGATCCTGCCTGTTTGTGGTGATGAATGTGAGTTTAATTAATTACTAAAAAAGTTATATTATAATTATTATATATATTAAATAGATCTTATGGCAACCTATATGTATTTATGTGCCGGCTTTGACTCTAAACCAAGGTGAGTACTTTAATCTCTATTTGAATTTAAAAAGATTTATTAATTCTACGTTTCTTGAATAGTTTCTGGCATAAGTGTCAGCACCATTGTTCCTTTGACCAGTTTTGTTTGCATTCTCTACACCAGTGTGGTGAGTTTTTGTTAAAATTTTATTTATTATTTTTATTTTTCTAAATATTTATAATATTTCTTTTAAAGGGTGGCATTAAGGGCGTGGTTTGGACGGATGTCATTCAAGGCATTGTTATGATTGGCTCTATGGCCATAGTAATTGTCAAAGGCACTTTGGATTTGGGAGGATTAAGTGTGGTCCTGGATCACAATCGTCAGTATGGTCGCTTAGTGGCTCCAGAGTAAGTATTTTTCTTAGAAAATATAACATTTCAGCTATAAATAATTCTGTATTCCAGCATGACCTTTGATCCCACAGTACGAATGGGTGTGTTTGCTCTGTTTATTGGCGGCGCCTTCTTTAAGCTGCAAGCCAATGGCATTAATCAGGCCATCGTCCAGCGGTATCTCACTTTGCCTAACAACAAGGCTGTGAAACGGGCTCTGGTTTCATCTTTAATTGGTTTTATGATTGTCCTTTTGATGTGCGTTTATATTGGCATGCTGGCCTTTGCTGAGTTCTATCATTGCGATCCCATTACAACGGGTGTAAGTACTATCTTTGATTAAAAGTTCTAACAAGTAAATATTTAATATTTAATTTAATAAGTATTTTATCAATATTTATCTCTCTTACAGCTAGCTCGTGCCAAGGATCAGGTTATACCCCTGTATGTAATGAAAAGTGTGGGTCATATTCCCGGCCTGGTTGGCCTCTTTGTAGCTGGTGTCTTCAGCGCAGCTCTGAGCTCCCTTTCGACGGCGTTAAACTCCTTGTCCGGCGTGATTCTCACGGACTTTGTGGAGCCTTTCCGTAAGAAACCCCTGACCGAGCGTCAAACAGGATTTGTGCTGCGTGGAGTAGTGATAGTCTTTGGTCTGATCTCGATGGCCAGTGTGCCAATTGTCCAGAGACTTGGATTGGTTATGCAGCTCTCCTCCACGGTGGCGGCCATTACATGTGGTCCTCTGCTGGGTGCCTTTAGTGTGGGCATGCTGCTGCCTTTTGTAAAGACTGAGGTTTGACTTAAATTATAAACTATAATTATTTATTAATTTTATATAACATAATGTATTTATATTTTTTTTATAGAGCCTCCTTGCAGGCATCTCGGCTGCCTCGAGCTTCACTGCCTATATTGTGGTGCGGGCTCAGATAGCCATTTTCACAGGAACTCTGACCTTTCCCACAAAGCCTGTATCTGTGGAGGAATGCGATTACTCCTTTGACCTGCCTGCCAACTGGAATGCCACCACGACAGCGTATGTACTTGTTCCAAGCGATCCCTATCTGCTATATATATCTAATTTCTATTCCTATATTTCTATTGAAATAGAACTCCAATGGAGTCAACAAGCCACGGCATCCATGAGATCTCATTTTTGTGGTACACCACAATTGGTTCCCTGGGCACTGTCCTTGGATCCCTGCTGGCTACCCTATACTTTGGTCGTCAGGATCCCCGAGTGGTGGATAAGGAACTAATAAGTCCGGTCATACGGAAATATTGGTATGGCCAATACGAGAGTGTGGCCAGCGATGAGAAGGCGGAATTGGCTTTGCACGAATCGAAGACACTGCCAAAGCTGGAACAGGACGAAAAGTCCTACTGATAATTATATTAATCCTATAAATACATATAACCTGTATATACCACCCAAATCTCTGTAGTTTTATTGTAAGTTTAAGTTTTGTCTTGTACCTAATCTTAACAGAATGCTTAAGCTTGAATTTTTTAGCTTACCTGTAAATGAAACCTTCGACTGGGTCTGTCCTATATGATCAGAGTTTCTAGAAGAATCCCTACTTATACACACTCACTCTTTCAGTACTTTGAGAGACGTTTCAGCCGGCGAATGCGTTTATTTGGAGCCAGTCTGTTTGTCCTAAAAGCGGTGAGTTAAATTTGGAATTGAACATTTTCTCTTATTAATATTTTTAAATATTTCTTCAGATCATTTGGCTTCCCATAGCGGTTTATGTGCCAGCTCTTACGTTCAACCAAGTATCTGGAATTGGCATCCACACCATCACGCCCATAGTGATCATCATTTGCACTTTTTACACCTGTGTGGGTGGCATCAAGGGAGTGGTCTATACGGATGTGGTTCAGAGTGTTATCATGTACGGATCCCTCATAGTGATCATGATCAAGGGAACTTTGGACTTGGGCGGCTTTGGAGTCGTGTGGCAGCGTAACATGGATGGTGGACGCCTTAACGTACCTGAGTAGGTTCAAGATTTTTTATATGTATTTTTGAGATATATTTCTAAAGTATTTTCTTTCTTATTTATATCCAGATGGACCATGGATCCCACTGTGCGGTTGAGTGTGTTGTCCGTCTTTGTGGGTGGAACATTCTTCAAGCTACAGAGCACGTCGATCAACCAGGCCACAGTTCAGCGCTTCATGTCCTTGCCATCTCTGAAGGCCATCAAACAAACCCTGTTTACCTTCTCCATTGGTCTAACTTTACTCTACTGTGGCTGTGTTTATGTGGGTTTGGTTTGCTATGCCACTTATTACGATTGTGATCCCATGTCCACGGGGGTAAGTTTCTGGAAATATTTCCTGGAAATATATAATAATAATTGTAATAATATGTAATCTCTCAGCTGGCTGGCCGCCGGGATCAGTTGGTTCCCCTGTTGGTTATGCGAGTCCTGGGCGTGGTTCCTGGTCTGCCTGGCTTATTCGTTTCGGCTGTTTTTAGTGCCGCCCTGAGCTCCTTATCCACGCTCCTTAACTCCCTGGCTGCCGTAATCCTCGAGGACTTTGTGCGGCCGCGAATGGGAAAGGCAATGAAGGAGAACCACATTGCTCTTACCATGCGCCTGGTGGTGGTGACCTTCGGCATCAGCTCGATTTTTATGGTCTATGTGGTGGAGAAACTGGGCATGGTTCTGCAGCTGTCGGCCACGCTCCAGTCGAGCTTGTACGGTCCAATGTTGGGCATATTTACGGTGGGCATGCTGATGCCTTGGGTGGGCGATAAGGTGGGTAAAGGCTTACTTCAGGATTCTTATACTAAAATAATAATGAAATCATGTTTTTAATTACACAATTACAGTGCGTTTTCGTGGGCAGCATTGCCTCGTTTATGACCATGGCTTGGATTGCGGTGAATGCTCAGATAGCCAATATAACCGGATCCTTCCGCCACACCAAGTTGCCCGTTTCTGTTGAGCAGTGTGACTACGATTTTGATATGACGCGCTACCTTAATTCCACAGCCGAATAGTAAGCCTCTGATGTTTTTTAATAGCTTAATAATTTAATAATAATTGACGTTTTTCCCTTTTAGCGAACCCCACAGCGGTTCCTCGGTGTATCACATGTCCTTCTTATTGTACGCCATGTTGGGCGCTTCGCTTACCATTATTATTTCCAACTTGGCCACCTTTGTATATGGGCGTCAGGATGTTCGGAATGTGGATGAGAACCTATTGGCTCCATTTGTCCAGCGTTATTTGCGAAAAAATCAGTATTACGAGACTGTGGAGCTAAAGAAACCAGAGGCAACGAAGCTAAGCGAGAGTTCTGATTAGGACTTTACCGCGCCTTTAGCAGGGATTAAGTCTCCCGTTTTTTCTATATATTTTGCTATACCTAAAGTTCCTATTTTCGGCATTTATATATTAATAGTTTAATTGTTTATCAGCACTATATAGCCTTGTTATATTGTTTCTTTTGTTATTAGTTAAATTGAGACCTGTTATTTGTTGATAAGCATTCTGCTGTTGATTTAATTTGCAATAAATGTTCAAGTTCTCTAAAAATAATTGAGTCAATATCCCGAATTATTACAAATCCTATTCCGTTTTATTAAAATTTGTTTTAACTAAGTAATTTTCTATAGTTTTTACACGTTTTTCTATAACTGCCAGTTCTATGAAATGGCAAGGACATCGAATGTTCCCATGTTATAGAACTTTCAGTTATGGAAAACGTGGCCATTAAAATGCTATTACTTTTCTTTGACATTCATTGACATTCGCCGAGGGGATGGTGGATATGTCATGGCCGGGCGACATACTTCCCGATCAGGCTTGTTGGTGTAAGGACGAGACCCAGAGCGCTTGGGAAGCCCCGATGGATATTTCGTTGACGATCTAGGAAGATCCGGCAGGCTGTTCGAAGTGGATTGCTTTTGTAGTTGAGGATTATTTGTTCTTTTGTACACATCATTGATCTGGTAGATTAAAGGCTGTTGCTGCTGCGCCAGCTTGTGCTGGGGACCGCGAGATGGTGATCGCTTGGTATCTCCGCCCACAGATCTCTTGGAGGGATCCATGCTCCAGCTTCTGCCCCTTATGGTGCTTCCGATGCGTTTCCGTTCCCGCTCCAGCTTTTGTTCCTTATGCAGTTCGCGATCCTCCAAACGGCGCTGCTTATTTTGCCTCGCCTGATTGAGGGCCCTGTAGTGCACGGTCTGGTTGTCGATGAGCATTTGGGTAACGAACTTGAATTGGTTCATGTTGGTCTCGCTTTGAGCTGCCATTTCTAAGGGGAAACGGTTGTATTGTTTGAGATCTCAGAGCGATAAACCTATTCAGAATTACCCAACCAGAGGTTACCTAACCAAAAACTACTCAGCTAGAGGTTAAATTGGTATTTAAATATAAAATAAAAACATAAAGCTAGTGTGAAAATTCCGCAGCTCAACACTTACTGCTCGTTAAATCGCGATGGATTTTGTTGACCAGCGCCTCCTGGTTACGTATCTCCAGGGACAACTTCTCCATTTTGGCCGCGGACTGCTCGAAACATTTGCTTACCATTTGCTGCACAGCCTCTTTTACTGACTGCATGACATTGTCGTGGATGATGCTAAAGAAGTCGGTGAAGGACTCCTGCAGGTCGCTATGAGCAGTGTTACTGGTTTCGGTGCATACTGTTTGCCCATCAGACTCCGTCTTACAATCTCTTGGAGTCTGGCACCGACTCTTTCCAGCTTCGAGACGAAAGCTCACGCTACGCGAGGCAAAATCCTTGGGGGCCATCTCCGTGGAGGTTTCACGGTCACTGGTATCCTTTTTGTGATGTTTAAGTCGCTTTAGGCTAGCATTCACACTCTTAGTTTTGAACTTGTTTTCGCCTATCATCAGTGACCGACCAGTGCTGCGCCGTGGAATAACGTCCTGAACTCTATAGTTCTTTTTTACAACATTGTATTCGAATTTATTGTCCAATTTTGTAAAGACGTAATTTGGAATCATGATTTTTTTGACGGTATTTCAAATTGTATATTGATTAAAAACAAAGTGAGAGGAATTATTAGCTATTGCTTGGCTTCTTAATATTATTTTTTTTTTTGTAAAAAACCTTAAAGCTTGAAATTTTAAATTTCTTTAGTAAATAAAGCGGAACGTTGCGAATTTCTAAAGACAAAAAAAAACAATTGCTTAAGAATTCCTCTTTGTTTACCAATTTGCTAATAGCTTTTCAATTAAAAGTTGACAAATAATTTACCAAATCATAATTGCAAACAATTTCGCGTAAGCTTCTTAATGGATTTTTCTTCGTCCTTGCCTTGTGCCGTGCCAAATGAAGCGAATGTCCTACGGGGGAAAGTATTTTTCCACTTCTGTCTCACCGGGAAATTTATTCGAGTGCTGGCTGGTCCCACAACCAGTTGCCATAGTTTCCAGTTTCCATCGGCCGTCGGGATGTTTACTCATGCGATTAAATATCAGGAAGTGGAGAATGCAAATTTGCCAAGGGGGTGAAGCTGCGGGAGTCAGTCAGTCATAAGGCAAACATAAACAGATTCGCCGAGGTTTGCATGGTAAATTTACCATTTCACAGACAATAATAATAATAATAATAACAATAGCAATAAATGGAATACCCTTTGGTTGTTTGCAGGACCCACAGAAACCAATATGTTTTCATTGTCTGCTGGGTTTTGTCGCTCAATTCATCTGCCCATGTTGACTTTCCAGTTTTCACTTTCCGTCAATGACGTCAGTGGAGGCCACAGACAAATACCACATCATCGCAACAATTATAAGGAAAGTGAGAGCGTTGAGAGCGTTCGTCCTTGTGTCCTTGCGCCCCCATTGTTCATTGAGGCGAAAATAAAGGAGGTTTTTCCAGCGCGTGCCGAGAAAATGAATGAAAATGCGAGAAACGCTCGAGAATTCGTCGCTGCCTTTATTCTGCTCTCTACACATAATTATGAAATAAATATTAGCTTAAACCAAATTGACTAAAACGTTATGCTCTATTAACTCTTATGGTCTACTTATGCCTAATAGGTTTTGGTTTAAGATGCTTGGACAAGTTTATCCACCATTACGAGTGGCAATATATATATACTATATATACACACGGATGAGTTGGAATTTTAATGGCCTTAGCAGCTACTTAGGACACTGAAGAGAAATATGTTTTAAATTTCCTCTAAATGGCCACACACGCACACACAAATTAGATCAGTCTGATGAGTAGATTACAAATAGGAGAGGTTGGAAAATTATTTTTAAGGAGACTGAAACCCGACAACACTCTCAGAGGAGTCACAAAAATTTTAAATATTATGATTACAAAGGGAGTTATATAATTTGATGCAGAAAAATGATAAAAGAATATAAAGAAAATATATATTAGGATATTTATATTTATTTTATTACGTAATGTAAACCTTTTCTCAACTAATTTCTTTTATCACATTTTTTTATACAGATTAAAAATGTAAAACAAAATTGAGGTGTTGAATTTCTGTGACACCCTAGAGATACCTTTGCCAACTCCATCTATAGATTCTTGATTTTTTATCCGATTTTTCTTAGTCTTAATTAAAAGTCATACAAATGCCATTACTAGATAATGCATAAATACTTACTTAAGCATAGATTGCAAATAGATTTGGAAATTCGTAGCGTAGACTTGGCACACTTATAACTAGCGACTAGCTATGCCCCCTACTTACTATCGAACTTATTGTCTAAGCCTCGGGTTGCTTTCGCCAGAGGGAGCTCTCCTCTTACTTAAAGGAACTCCGCATCGCTGAAGGACGTGGGCCCGTGGACCGCAAACCGCGAAGGCTTGCGGCTGGTGTGGGCCAGCTATCATACTTCGGACATGGCCGGCACGCTAATCACCTTGGTGGGCCTTTCGCAGATGACCACACGGGCATTGGTCTTGTTGGTGGACCTTCGGCTGACTGTCAGCGAGGTGGTAAGTGTTCTCATCGAGTCGCAGCTGTTGTGCAGCCTTCGACCCACCGTGTGGCAGCGATTCTGCTGAGAATTGTTGCGGTAAGACTTGCAACAGCAGGTCAACCACTTGAAGGGCGGAAAGCGACTATTAGGAGGTAAATAAAAAGAAAAATGATAAATAAAAATGTATTTTAAATATTAATTTAAATAATTTCATTTCATAAAAAATATATTTCGTATTTTCAAACTCACCTTAGTGTCCTAAAGACCTGCGACGAGAAGAGACAGTAGATTAGAGGATTGGCAGCTGAATTAAGCGGAGCCAAACTCTGAATGAATGTGGCTATGGCTATGTTGGTCTGCGAGTGCGGAATCTGGCCAAAGACCTGCAGCAGATCGAAGATAATGTAGGGTGACCAGCAGATGATGAACACAAACACAATGGTCAGTGTCATCTTCACCGTTTTGACCTTGGCTCGAGGTATGATACCTCGGGAGCTGGCACGTCTTGCAGGCGCGGCTCCAAAGCCAGCACGCTCTGTAAGTTAATGAAATATATTAATAATATAAAAAAAAAAATAAGTAAATAATTATAATAATAATTATTGAAATGTCCCACTCACCTGTGGGCACAAATATGGAGCCCTTGGCCCAAATAGTCTTCACTATAATTGCATAGCAGGCGGAGATGATCAGCGCAGGAACCGCAAACAAAGTGGCCGAGACCAGGCTCATGTACACTTGCCAGGCCATGGGTGATCCCAGCTCAATCCAGCACTGTGGATGTCCCTGGATGAGCTTCTCCTCATACAAAACCAGAATGGGCAGCGAGAACAAGGCCGAGATCAGCCAAGCACCGGCCACCAGGTGACGAGCTCGTTTCCCTAAAGGGAAAATATTTAAAGAGAAAAATATTTATAGAAAATATTCTAACTTTCTTTAAAAAACTCAAGTTTTTCGGCGTTCTTTTAATACAAAAATAATCTTAAAGATAATTTGAAAAATTCTAAAATTTTTGGACACATAATCGCAGCAAACACGAAACAGCGCTTTGGCTAACAACATTTACCAATTAGAAAACTTTGCCACCTGACTTTCTGACTTTGCGACTTACACGACTTTGAGAAGTTCATGGGATGTGTGATGGCGTCGTATCTGTCGATGCTCATGGCCACCAGGACATAGGTGGAGGAGTATGTGACGCACACCTGTGAGAAGCGTATGACCTTGCAGGCCAGGTTGCCTGCCCGCCACGAAATTGTGATGCGCCAAATGATGTCCGTCAGCACGTTGAGTAGGCCCACAAAAAGATCTTTAAGGATTTGTTAAGAATTAAAGTAAAAATTGAACCGGAAGCCGCGAAGTTCAACTCACCTGCCAGGGCCAACTGCTTGATGAAATAGTTCATCCGCGACTTGCGGTTCTTGTTGATGAACATCACGAATAGGACCGCCGAGTTGCCAAGGACAATGACGGTGAAAAGGATCCATAGCACAGCAAACTGTTCCGTCTGCAAAAAAAGAGAGAAAGAGAGATTGAGAGGTCGGGAATGTGGTCACATTTCATTAAGCGCCTATAAAATTCATTGTCAACAAAGTGTTAAGAACGGAAATCACGCATAAAACTCAATTTAATGCTCCCCAAACACACACTCCCACACCCACACACTCTCACACGATGTTTATGGCTCTTTAAATAGCCATAAAAATGATAGAGCTATGAAGTCAAGACGGGGAGAGCGGAGAGGGGCAGCCGACAGGATGTGCCAGCGGAAGTTTGCTCCTTTCCAGCTCAGTACTAACAAGACTAGGACAACACGAAGCCACCTACACACCCAAACATCCCACGTTGAAAGGACAGACAGCAAACGTTATTTGTGCAGGAAATTGCTGCCAAGATTGAGGACCGGCACTCGCAGAAAGGTGGTTACTGAGGTTACCTAAATTTTTATATAGAATTAATGTTTATTAAAAAAAAGGTACTTTAAATGAGATTTGATAAAAATGTTTAACCCATAAAATTAAATAACTATTAATATGATAAACCTAAAACCAAACAAAGCCTTTTGTATCTCTTCTATAACCTTCTTTATATTTTATTTTCTTTAAAAAAGGTATTCTATTTTTCTCAGTTTACAAATGACACTAAAAATTCAAGAAGGTGTCATTCTATTGATAAAGAAAATAAAGTAATATTAATTTCAGAGTGTTTTTGAGCATATCCCGCTAATGTTACCGATAATGATACTGCAGGCTGGACCCCAAACCCACTTCCTCAAGGCACACATCCCCTAGGAAGATGTATGTTTTTGGAGCAAATTAAATTCGTCTTTCAACGCTTCTCGCAGGACTCCAGGACTCGCGTCTAGTGAAGGTGAGTTTGAATTATGGCCTCGGGTCTGTGTGCAGTCTGACGCCAACGCTTCGCATCGACGCCTTAAGGGCGAGCAGCGTAAACTTGTCCCGAAAAAGAAGCAGCAGCAACAAAAAAAAACTTGACAGGCTTCGTCCTTCGTCCTTGGAAGTGTGCTCAGACCAAAGGCGCCTCAGCTTATGCTACAACTTTTTTGCGACCCATACTTGCAGTATGTTCACTTGTTCTTTTTTTTCTTTTTGTCGGCCTAAGTGCGACTCCTAAATATATACACACTATATCTATATAGTATATGAAAAGAGAAAGATATATCTCATTCCGGAGACTCGGAGGAGCCTCGGTTGAGACTTGGACCGCTTTGCTGTCTGCCAGTTCATCATGTTGCGCAAATTGGCGCATAAATCAACAAATGAACAAAACGGCGGCTATTTTTACTCATTCTTGGCACATCCTGTCTGCCCCGTTTTTCATTATTCGCCGGTGTCGTGTTTATTATTAAATGTGGCTGCCGCTGAGGTTGTTTTGGGCTGCTCTCATTTGTTAACTGCAAATACTTTCTCTAAGCTTTGATTTGATTGTTCCAGAAACTGACGCGGCAAGTTTTCCTTAAAGCCTTTATGGGCTCGGTGTCACAAGGTGTTTGCCAGCGTTCAAGTGCAATTTTCCAGCATGACTTTTCACAAAGTACCGAGTATATCTATTCCCGTTCTGAGCCAGTCAGAACTTTTCCCGCTTTGGAAAACTTTTTCCCATTTGATGTTGGCTCAGCTTCTATTTTTATTAGACGCCATTTTTTCGCACGTCTTTTTTTGAGTATTTTTGTTATGCCTTTTGTCGGGAAGTGTTGGCAAAATATTTGACTTAACAGATTCATATATATTTTACACTCAACAAGAGCAAAATCGTATCCATTGCTATTTTAAGAGTCTGCCTGTGGTTTTTATGAGTGGCTTTTAAAGCGATTTAAAGTCGAGAGGAGAGTAAAGCGATTTATTTATAAAGGTGTTATGGAAAATATTGTTTATATACACTTTAAAGAGTTTTTGAAATTCCTGTGTCATATAAAGAGCCAATGAAATTCTAATTACCAATATTAAATATAATCAAACAGGTTAAAAATATATATTTTTATACAAAAAAACTCGCAAAAAGCTTTATAATAAAATAAATACCTAAATTTAAAGATTTCTTTTAGCTACTCTTAGTTTTTTATAGATTTTTATTATGTCCCCTGCTGCGGGCGCTATAAAAATGTAATAAATGGCGTATTGTAAGCCTTTTTTAATGATCGACCATTTCTGGTTTGCTTTTTTTTACCCTTATTTACTCACGTATGTGTGTGGGTTTGCCCTTTTTTTTGCAAGTCATTATGCCCTTTTCAATTTGGCTTTGCACCTCGAGGAAATTGCTTTTTTGCCAGAGAGAACATTAAAAGTGCGAAATTTAATTTCAGGCAAAAAAGAAAAAAAAAAAGAGTTGGGCCAAAGGAAAGAACTTGAAGAATAGCACAGATAGGACCGCAGAGGGACGGGCTTGGGCTGTACCGAACCGTAAATCCTCATTAAAAGGCAATTCCCGCACCTGTTGAGCCCCGAAACAACTTTATCTGCCGCAAACTATTATGTCTGATTATTAAGTGGGACAGCCATAACAATAGGAGCCACTTGGCCCTCGAGTGCCACGCGCTGCGCCAGCAAGGCGTCCCTTTCCGCATCCGCTTTCTCGCATACCCTTGGCCCATTGTGGAATGCGACTTTAAGTGCACTTTGTGCGGCTTTGGGGCTCGTCGTGGCTTTAAGCCACGCTGTGCTAAGTCCCTCTCCTGCTGACAAATTTCCACTGCTGGCCGCGAATCGTAAAATGCAGCAACAAAGACAAATGGTTGGCCACCAACAAAAGGCAATGGGAAATTAATTTCATTTTGCAAGAAAAGAGCGCTTTCCCCGAACGCTTTTCCCTGCAGCTGCGGCTGAGCTGTAAATCAGTCCAGTCCTTGTGGCCGAGAAAGGCACAGAAAGGCGTGCTGGTCGAAGTCAATGTTTCTTTTGAGATTGTGGCTGTAAAAATACGCTTTATAAAATATGTAAAGAGTATTTTACAGAGGAATAAAAAGAAAAATATAAATATGGGCAAAAATAAAAGGTAAGTCACAGTTTACATAATAGTATTAATTGGTATCAATTGGTTATTCTCGTAGTGATAATAAATAAGATTTAAAATGCCGAAAAGTGTTTGGCATTTGAGAAAAAATTTGTTAGATAATAATCCCATCAATTAAGTAAAATCTCTAGCTTTCCCCAAATATAATTCTTTTCATATAATGGTATTATGTTCAACCAAATTTCTTACTTATTTAATTAGCTTCCTGCCTAAGTTTTATGCTTTCATTGACCTCGAAAGAAATGCCAAATTCACAGATTTTATAGGACACTTAAAAGTACGTCATACTGCCACGTTTGGTCATAAGCTTAATAAACTTTTATTTTCCTTGCTCATATTTAAAAAGCATCCCGGGCTAAGGACACGAAGCACATGGCACTCGGCCACCATTGTTGTTTTTCTTTCTGTTTTTTTTTTTTTTTTTGTTGGCAGCTTAAGTTTTTATGTGTGTAGTTTCAGCTGTGTGTGTATGGAATGTGTTTTGTTTGCCTGTTTATTCGTTTGTTTGTTTGTTTTCGTTTCTCTTCGCACTTTTCAGGGCATTCATTAATAGCGATTACATTGTGCTTGAGTGCCTTGGCTCCGTAGAAGTTGCATAAAGTAAAATTAAATTCCATATTACGTATACGCAGCGTGCTCAGCCAGCAAATGGTCAGATAATAAGCATTAGGAGAAACTTTCAGTAAGCCAGGTCAACGAACTTGGGCAAGTTAAGAGGCAGAAACCGATATATATATAGATAACACAGCCCAGCAAGATTTAGGCTTGAAAAGATGACACTTACTCTAAAAGCTTAGTGAAAATATTATATATAAGAAAAAAATATATTTTTAGAAAAAACGACTTTGTAAATATAGAAATCATTGAAATACGATTTTTAGAGTCTTAAATATGTAATAAAAAAATCTTTTACAAATAACTATTTTCCTTTTCATATAAATTCCTCCTCTTAACTATGGAAAACCACAACCCCTCAGCATATTGTTGTCAAAAACCTCACTAACAACACAACTCTTTAAGTCCAGCCGTGTAGTGTAATCATCGCCATGGCGATAAACATTCATATATTCACATACAGACCCAAGAAGGATACTTGAGCTGGCAGGATACGAGAGCGTATTATTTTGGCATAAAAACATGCATTTGGGTCAAGCCGAGCACATCAATCATGGTTTTTATAGTGTTTTCCTGCGTATGTTGCTGTGTTTAGTCGCTTCCATTTTATGAACTGATCTCCTACAGCAAAGCCACTGGATGTAAGCCTCCCGAACAAGGGATGGGTGACATGTAGGGAGGCGACCTCGACTGCGCTTTAATACGCCTAATGGCCAAACATTTTGTCATCAGCTGGCTTAAATCATCCCCCCGTTGGCCGTGCATATTTGGCGTTGATGTTGACACAAATTGAAATTAATAAAAGCTCGACATTACGGGTAAGAGGACACAGGGTTGGGTTGGATGGTTGGATGCTGTTGTGTTGGCAAACTGTTGAGTGGAATTTCGGTGCTGTGGAAATATGAAAAATGACCAAAGATTTGCCAGCGTAATTGTGGTCAGTTATGGCCACGTGCAGCTCGGAGGAGAGCTAATAAAGACCGACCGCCCTGACATAATGACTATTTAACTGGTCCTTTCGGGATCTATCTTTAACTAGAGTTAAATTCCATCTTGATACACACACAAACACATACCCTGAAGCATTTATTTCTGCGGCTAATGAGAGATTAGTGAAACGACTCCCTCTTTTCCCACTCTCCCCACTCTTCAGTGTGACCTACTAAGCGAGTCGATAAATTTTGTAGGAAAAATGGAAGAAAAAACGAAAATAGCCAAGGGCCAAACCTCAAATTGTTACGCCAGTGACTCGTAAATTCTGGGGTCAACAAAACACATTAATCAAATGAGTCGAACATAAATTTAGCTAGTTGGCCCAAAGATGGCCATAAAAGAAATGTATAGATAGTCTGTCCGTCCGTCCGTCCAGTGGCTTGTTGTCGCAATGCAAATGTTGTCTAATGTATAAATAAATTAGAAGACCAAACATAAATATGACTTCAAATGGCCTGATGCCTAGATAACCTCAGCCACAGCACAGGCTGAATTAAAAGTTGGCCCAAAATAACAAGAAGACCAGGAAAAGCTGGTGAACCAGACAATGGGAAAACAAAGCAAAGGCTCAAATACACGAGGAGAAAATGTATTTTTTAAAACTCAGATTTTTTACAGTTTTATTTCTAAGGGAACTTAAAAAATGGTTAAAAATTAAAATGTTAACTGAATAAATACGTTAGGACCAAGGAAACTATGAATTTGTATATTTTGTATTTCAAGATTTACAAATATATTTTTAGTTTTTATCATATATAATTTTTGTTAATACCTTTTTTTGTTTTAAATTGAGAAAGTTGTTTTTTTAACAAAATTGTTCAAGTTACCCATAATTTGATAAATTTTAAAAATAACACAAAACATTATTTTGGCCAATCTTTTCAGGAACCTAGATTATAATCCTCACGAATTAGATCTTTCTTGTAAAAGTTCAATGTAAAAGTGAACATTTTAACCAAAGATATTTTTGCTTTTGTGTACTATTATTAACATGAGGCCGACACAGGCAAACAATAAATACAAGCACGCGCCTAGAACTATGCAAAACAAATTACACCCTAGCCTTCGGGGCCAACAGGAGGAAGCAAAGAATCTGCTGCGGTTGGCGGAAGTTATGGGGCCAACATGCATGCGAATATATGTACCTCCCTGTGTATCTGTGTTTGTGTGCCGAGCAATTTGCATAAACAACATAGGCATTTGTGTGATACGCACACCAAAAGTCAAGTCAGGCATAAATTTGAATATTTTTCCCAGCCATTTACCGCTTGAGTTGGGTTCCCCTTGGGCTGCCCCGGCGATAATTAACACATAAGCAACAGACACATGTCCTGTTGGCTCCCCATCCTCCGCCTGCTGGTCCTGTTGTTGGTGCTGGCCTGGCCCCCTGTCTGGCAATCGCCCTCGTCTGCCAAGTAAGCTGAGGGACAGGGCATTAAGTAGCCATGCCAAATCGTTTTATTTGTGCGGTCAGCAGATAAGTTGACAGGCAACGTTGGGCGTTGAAATGAAAGTCAGATTTTAACTGGACGCAGCCTGTCAGTCAGTGAGTCAGTCGCTGAAAGTAAGCAGTTTGATATTCCCTCGCAGACAACTTGATTCAGGCAACGTCGTAAATATATTGATCTTTGTCTGGCAGACCTCTAAGAACATCTTATTATTTAGAGACTAGTTTGAAGACTTCATATTACATTTTGGGGAATTTTTCAAGCAAGATAAAAATGTGACTGTTATTTTCTTGAAAATCACCTGTTAATTAGTTATCTTTCTACTATTTACTACAATTTAAACATTAGTTTTCCCTAACTAATTAATTTTTTCTAAGAACTAAACTTTACTTAATTAAATAAACTCTTGAAAATTGCACAAGACTCCAACTTTTCTAGTGCTGGAACTTCCTGCCCAAAAGAGCAATTCCCCTAATGTCCATAGACATCATTAGAAGCCTGTTGTCCAACTTTAGATGAACTTACTCTCTCTCTTCAAACTGGCAGCCAGAAAAAGAACACAGGACCAAACTAGATGGAAACTAGAAAAGTTCCAACTACAAACTTGGGACCAACATTCGTTTAAAGCGAGAGGCGGGCAACCCGGGTGTTGTGCTGTCTAGTGTTGATGTATCGGCTTTAACTATCCCACCAACTCGAAGTGCCATCCTTCAGTCCCATTCCATCCGCAGGAATCCAACGAATTTAATTAACGTCCAGTTCCAGTTCCCCAGCGATTAACGAAAAGACAAGCAACGAACTCCGAGTTCCTAGCACCGCCAAAGGGCCCCCGAAAGAACAGCAGAACCTATCGAAAGCTAAATAAACTTTTTCTTAATTTAAAATTCCACAACTGGCACTTGTCAAAGGCGAGAAGTAGGAGCCGGAGATGGAGGCAGGCACCCGGAAATGCAGCAGCTCTCTCTCTATGAGGAAGCGGATCGGACAAGTTGGCAAAAGTCGGTCGACTGGAGGAAGGCTGCCGCCTCCTGCCTGGCAGGCAGTCAAGTGGTCTGGTGTCCCTGGTCTGGCGTCCGGACTACCGACTAAAAACTAGTCGCCAGAGTTGTTATTTCTGATTTTGTTGCTTCTGCAGTTTGCGGATTCATTCGTTTTTGTTATTTTTACGCTTTACCCACACCGCTGTGGACGTGAGTTTTACTCCACAAAAAAATCCTTACAAATTCTTGTGACCAAAAAGGTTGTTTCAACTTTTTGCTCAAGTAAAGGAATAATTTTTAACTAAAATTTTAATGGAATATATTTTTTTCTGATAACTTTTTGTTCTGTGTAGCTACTGTAGCAGTACTTGCCGGCTGCTGACTTTGATTTCGTTTAAAGTAAGACCCGGTTCCTCTGGCACTCTTTCTCTCTCTCTAGTTCCGGAGGTGCCAAGTCAAGTAATTTTGTGTGTAAATGAAAAGTGTTGCCATGTTCTGTTATGCAAATTGCTGCGGTTGTTGTCGTTGAGGGATTGCTGGGCCATGACTTTCGCATATAAAGTTTTAACGGGTCCGAAAGGGTATGGGTAGCCCTAATCCTGCCATATGTACTTTATTTGCTGGGTTAACCACACATAAATTATGTTATTTGTAATGCAATTAAATCTAATTTTAATCTGATGATATAGGAAGGTTTCTGTTAGAGTTAATTAGTGCGCTCTCTAATTGCTTGTATTTAAAATATTTTTTTATTTAACTTAATTTGTTAAAATAAATTTGACAAGCCACTCTTAGTAGTTATTTTACTATTTTTCAAAATATATGTAAATAACTTTGTGAACTTAAAAATTATTTAGTTTTAAGAAGAATGAAGTAAATAAAAATGAACTCTTCACTTTTTAAATAGGAAGACATCTAAAATAACATACTTTTGCCTCTTAAATTGTGTTACATTAATTTTAAAGAAGTTGTACAGTTGATATATCCTTCCATAACTAATATAAATATTAAACAACAATCTGTTTACTTCTTACATAAGAAACATACTAAAAAAGTAAGTATCTGACCTTTAAGCTGGGAATTAAACAAAAGACTCTTAAACAAAATATATTTCTCTCTCAATTGGTATTTATTACATAAAGTGCTCCTTGAAAATAATAACTTGATTGGATACTCAGACGAGTGTAATGTGTAATTACAATGCAAACGCTTGATTGAAAAAAGTTATGGACCATAAAAAGTGAAATGTGAATCAAATGCAACAGTAAATGTCTAACTATGCGAGTGTATCTGCGCACTGTGTGTGTGCGTGGTGTGTGTGTGAGCTGGCATTATAAAGTGCTTTGTGTCAAAGGCAAAAATGCATGGCGTATACGTGATGTGCAAGCCAAATGCAAGCACGCACTTAATCATTTATGCACACATACACACAACACACACACAACACACACACACACACAACACACACCCATTGTGTGTGTCACATTTGACACTGTGCACGTAGACGGACGAGACTGTTACACGCCTTGGTGGAATCCTGCTTTTAAGTTTATTCGGGATCTACTTTAGTGGCAACTGCAAGAGCTATAAAAGCGAATTATGTGACAAATAAGGGTCGAAGGAAATATATATACAATATAGGGTTTAATAAAAGGACACAATATTTAAGAAATACTATTTTTTATGAGAGCAAAAATCATATCCCCAGCGGGTTTTCCCATATTTCCCCAACTTTACTACATTTTATTATATAATTTATTAAGACGGCTCTTAATAGCAGAAACATTTCATATTTAAGAAAAACGAGGCCATGTAAATATGCAGAGTGAAAACATCATTAAATTGTTCATTTAATTCCCTTTTACCCCATTAATAAAGAGCGAATATTAAATGATGTAAACACACGGAAGCTGTTTGGCATCTCTCGCGCCATTGGTGTCATGCAACTGCGAATGACAGAGCCAATCGGAAAGGGGCGACCGAGAGAGGCGGGGCGGTATGATGTTTGTGCCAATTTCATCGAAATTGCGTAAATGACGTCGCCCATCGACCGCCATCCCGCACGTAATGCACCACCACCGCCTCCTCATTCCGCAGCACCGTTCCCTCAAAAACATCGCGTCTTTCTGCCACTTTGAAGCTTTTCTGGCGTGTACTTCCCTTACTTTGATGTGGCGTTTTCGGTCTGGTTTCCCCAGCTCGCGTTGCTGAAAGAAATTGTGTTCTATGTTGTAGGTGTGTCTGCGTCGCGTCTGACATATGCAGCCCCTTCTCTGCATATATTTTAAGCAAAGCCAAAGAAATTCGGGGAATTTTTTAAGTGAATTTCAACGAAAACTGGATTTTACGAGGTGAAGCATTTACCTGTTTTGTTTAGCTTCGCTCGGGTAAATTCTGTGTGCTCTAAATAAAGCTCGAAAGGTCAGTTCTTAAAGCTCTTTATTTAGTCTATACATATTTGAGATGCAAGTGGCATTCCCTTGGATTTGCTTTTCAACGGGGTTTTACTTAATAAACACCAAATGCATCAGTGGGGAATTTGTTTTACTTAATTTACCCAAATACACCGAGAAATGATTTTAGACTTAACTTTATTTTAGCTTAAATTAAGCTTTAAATATATATTTATATATATTATTCGATTTAAGCTGAATGAGACATTTTATCATGACATTACTATTTCTTTTATGTTGAATTTATTGCATCTATTTTTTGTATTAAATAAAGTAAAATGTTTTACCCAGAAATTAATATGTAAAGATCCTTTAAATAAATAAATTAATATAATTTTAAAATCTCCTTTTTTTCTTTAAGTGTAGCCACCCATTTTAGCCATTTAATATAATTTAATTTAAAGCGCCGCACAATTCATTGCATACTTTGGTGCGTCCTGAAGGGCTGACCTACTTGCCAGGCTATGTAAATAGCTCAGTCTCAGACGATGGGGAATATCTCTACCCCAACCACTCTCTCTTTCTCTCCCTCTACATCTCTCTCTTTCTTTCAACACTCTTTTTTCGCTGCTTCCGCACTTAAACTATTTACTGAGCATAATTTCGCTGTTGGTTTGTCGCCTTTTGCATTTTCTCATTAAGCGCATTTCGCGCACTTGCACAAAAGCAGCTGGAGATGAAGCCGAAGATGAATGTTCTCTGCTTCAGGGGGGACTTCCCCTCATCCTGCTTTTCTGTTGCCGCTTTGCATGCAGCTTAGTGTCGTAAAACTCCATACATTCTGCCTGCAATTATCCTGGCCTGGGGGTCATCCTGCTCCCTTAGGCGCGGATTTCAGCGCTTTCACGATTTGCATAATTTACACAATCGCATTTTTTTGCAGCTCTAGGGTTTTTTCTTCCTTTTTTTTACGATTTTTTAAGTGCCACTCTAAGTGTCGTTCTTTTCGGTGGCCCAAATGCAGTCGTGTGTTTCCTATTACTTTCCCCTGCATTGCTCATACGCAGGGGTGGCCAGGAGGAAGCAAGCAAGCAAGAAGCGGGAGCTGTAAAGCTGTAATTGACTTGGGCTATGTAAAATTTATTGTGTGCACTAGAGCACTGGCTGCTTATGCATGCAAATTGTAATGATGCGCAAATGTAGTTGCTCTGGGGTTTTCCCATTTTCCCTAACATTTTCCCGCCATTTTCCCAACATTTCCCTTTACTGTGGCAGCAGCCACGCTCTGAGATAGATGCTGAATGCTGCCGGTTTTTCGAGTGCCATGTTGTGTTGCGGGCTGTCAACCGAAGTGAGTGGCATTTTGTGCTTATGAAAATGAAATTAAATTTTTTTATTCATTTGCTGGGAAAGGGGAAAAGGCAAAGGACGAAAGGGAAGAGCGATAGCAGCCAGCCACGCCCCATTGTTCTGGCTCTTATCGCCGCCGCAGCTTATTGTTGCACAAAATGTCGCTTGATGTGTGTCATTAAGACAACTTCCGGAGAATGATTATAATGGTTGGGAATGGCAAGTGGGCGAGTGGGCAAGTGGCCAAGTACAACACACAAAAGATATGTGTGTGCACTTATCTGTTATGATATATGCGGGTGTGCCTTCTCGACCTGAGTCTGTTCGCCGTCTGCTTTATTATACTTTTTGGACATATTTTTGTTTTCGTAACGAGAAAACCATTCCCTTGGCTAAAGAGAAAGACAGAGAAGATTTATTATAAGGGAAATATTTAGTTGTTTATATTTTATGGAAAATCATTTAAAGTTTTTATTAAATTAAATTGTAAAATTCCCAAAAATTAATTTAGAGGAGGAACTATTCCAAGAAACTAAATAATAAATTATATAGCGAAACGTTTTATTAATTTCTATGAATTCCTGATATTTTTGAAGCAATATTGCTGATATTGTCCTGGTTCTGGGACTTATTTATGTTTTTTAATGGCCCAGCTATGTTTTTCCATGAACCTGCAGGCTATTCTCTGCCAAATTTCAACGGTATCGTTAGCTATCGATGTTTGACTGTATCAAAAAAAATAAAACATACATTTGTCAGCAGTTGGCAATTCCAAGGAGGATTGGCCCAGGGCCTTTGTTTGCGCCTCGCTGATTGCAACAATAACTGGGAGTATGGGTATGAATGCCCGGGAGTCAGGGAATCTGGAGCAGTCTGGAGCAATCCGGGGGAGTCGAGAAAAACAAATAGCAGCTTGAAATCGATGCCGGAGGGTGGGGGCTTGGTGTATTTTTTCATGAATCAGAGGAAGCTACCAAAATACCGACTTCGCACAGCAGGGAAAACAAATCAATTAGACGTTAAAAAGGAATCACAAGGAGCTAGTACCATCGCAACCACCTAACCGAAGAAACCCACATGTGGATAGGTTTCCCTTGCAAGCTTTTATTTATTTCGGGACCGGCGATCTCCCAGGACGACGCCCACTTAATGGTTATCAGTTTGGAGGAACGCTATTAACGCCATGTTGATTTATTGCAATTTAATTTGGTTTCAATTTGGGGTTTTCGCATCGGCGGCAAGTATTTTATTTCACAAATTATGTGCGGACACGACTGAGGCGTGGCAGTTGAATGTTGGCCAGACTCAGACTTGGGCGTTCTGCGTCCTGCGTCCTGCGGTTATTTATAGCGGTTAACTCTCCCATGAGGCGAGCTAGATCCAGAGCCACAGGCTCGAAACTTCAGCCCTAAGATTGATTGCTTATGGACAGTAAAAAGGTTCTTGGGGCCTTTAAAAGGAAGTTTACATTTTTATTTGATTTTTATGGTTCATGAAAAGCAGGGCATGTAATAAAAAGTTCTCTTTGCCGAAAAAGAAGTCTTGGCAAACAGTTTTGGCTTTTCCATTATTTTTCATCCATCTATGTATGCTGCTGGCTCTCCCCTTTGGCATATTTTTCCCGGAAAATATAGACCAGACCACGCTCACATGTAAAATTCGACTTTGTATATGCTTCACGTTTGTTGCAAGCCTTGCCAAAGGCAAACTTTGGCAAAGGTTTATTGATTTGCTGTTTAATATTCGACTCAAAAATCAACCCTTATCGCGCAGCAGCAGGAGAGGGGTGTAAAAAGTTTTCCCAGAAGTCTACCCTTTTAATTGTTGCGCCGAGTTCAAAGTTCGAGCGTGACAAATAAACCAACAATTAACTTGAACACTCATTAAGTCAACCCCATCCATCGTTGGCTGCTTGAAAATATTTTGTGAAATTAACACTTTCGTTGTTGTTCTCGTTTTCCCATAAGTTTATGCAGAGCTCAGCCACTGACAAGCTGGCAGACGAGCTGGCAAATTATAACAATTAGTTGGTAAAAGACAGAGAGAGAGAGATGCTTATTGATTTGGCCGGTCAAGTGACACTTTGGGGAATTTGAACAGTCTTTTTGCAAAGTCCATTCAACTCGCAGCTGAACCTGAGAATCTTTAGTTATCTGCCAGCAGAGAAATTGCTTGATGAGCTGCCAGGATTCAGCCAAGCTGAAAAGTCAACAAACCTGTCCTACGGCCTCATTATGATTTGGCTTAAAGTGGCGGAAGTGCATTGACATTCAATGCCAAATGATATATAATTCTCATATTTTATCGAAAAACAAACAGAAGAGAAAGTGTTTCACTGAGAGAAAGAGTAATATTATTTATATTTTGTAAGGAAACCTATGAAAAGTAAGTAGAGATAGAATTGTTTTAGGTAGTTTACTTGATCTGTCTTAAAAGACCTTAAAATAATATCATTCTACTTAAAAAGAATTTAAAGTCCTATTAAAATATTAAACATTTTCTTTTAACTCTTAAATCAGGTAAGGAACTATTTGATTATGAAATATCTTTATGAATTTTACATTAAATTTATAAATATATCTCTCTAAATTTCTATACATTTCCCTTTATTTTTTCTCTCACTGCAACCCCGTCACTAGATATTCCTGGTGGCAACAAATCCTTATAAATCGCTATGACATATCCAACTAACAGGCGACGTGCCAGATAAAACTCTTGTCAAAACGTATTTTATGGTCCTTGCCTGGCCCAAGGATTCGCAAACGGCGCATAGGAGCCGGCAGAAGTCATCAAGGACCTGCGGCCATCCTGACCACGTTGCTGCCTCCACTCCGCTCGCCTTGCCTAGCCCCGACTTGCCTTAATAAAATTGATGTTGGCCGGGAACACAGTGGTCAGTAGTATTTGTACCAGTGACCGAGGCAATGGGCAAATAATGTTGTTAACTCATTTTTAGCCAAGTGTGCGAGCCGCCTCGGTCCCCATGGTCACATTTGAGGCCAAGCTCGTTGGCCACTCAAGCACTTGATGGCCTTGTGGGCATTTTGTTTTGTCAACATCTTGGCCGATGGGCAAATGTAATTAAGCCCTACGACCACGCGTGCCAGCAGCTTGGAATTATGCTTTAATTTGCGTTAAAGCTCGACAAGTGTGATTACACCTAAAGCACAAGGCGTAAAAATGTTTATCAAGTCTAGAAAATTAGCATAAATTGGGTGCAAGTTGCTTTATTTCCTAAAAACAGATTTATTCATTTTTATTTTTATTTATTCATTTAATTTTTAAAATACAAATAAAAATATGTAAAATTAACCTAAACTTGGAAAAATTTTCTTGATACTTTCTAGCTTGTTTTCCCATTTATATATCTGCAACTATGTCTTTGATTTCTTTTTAATTTAGATGCAGTGACAATTTTCCTCTGTGTCAAGAAACTTAGCATCGAAGCCGTTCCCACATATGTTTATTTACCGCCTCGAGTGCTGGGCAAATACTCGAGGCCTGGCACAATAAACAAGCAGCTCAGCTGAGCTCAGTCGCCCCACTGTCTCCAGTCCTTGGGCAAATTTACTCGCACAAGCCGCTTAGTGCTGTAATTTTTCCCTACTGCCCATTGCACCCCGTCTCAAGGCAAATTAAATTGCTAAAAAAAACACGCAGAAAAAGTGTGTGGAAAAATGTGAAAAACGGAGAAGTGTGATTTTCCCAACCAGCCAGGCTCAACAGCTCGGTTAATGATGCCGCTTTGTGGCCACTAAGTGTTTAACCTTCCAGAATCAGAACCAGGTCTGAGCCGAGACCCAGACAAGGACACATGTCCCATATATATTTTACATGCGTCAAGTCTCGCCGTTCTGCTGCCTGCACATGCTTAATTTTCCTTGGCAAATAAGCTTAAGACAAATTTTTGCGCTAGATTAATGAGTTCTTGGAATTGACGCGCCTTCGGAGAATAATATTTGCAAAGGCAAAGGAAACTGCGGTGGGTGCGAAAAATTTTGCTTGCGAAAAAGGGCTTTATAAGTGAGGATTTTCAAAGCTTAAAATATGCACTTGGAAAATAATATTATTTATAATTTATATTTTAAAAATTTTATTACAAATTCACACCATTTATCATAAGAGACAGCTTTTCAATTAGTATTAATAAAAGAAATTCTTATTAGCCTTAAGCCACGTTAATTATTTGCTATTTATCTTTTTATTATATTTATATTTAGATTTATTTATTTTATGCGGTTTTTCAAATTAAATGCTATTCATTTCCATCAACAAATCACTTTAAGCTGGCCCATTTTTTTCCTTTGAAGGCCAATTTAGCCGTTAACTGTAGTTATATTGGCAGCTGTTTGACTTTTATCAACATGCAAACATCCCTTGTTATTATTATAATATAATTTTTTGTTGTTTCAAATATTTGCACTGGCCCCTAGAAAATGCCAATTAATTTTGGCCTTTGATGGTCACATTAGCCAGCTCACCAGGGTCATCGTTGTACTGTAGCTAAAATGTGTAATATTAATATATGCGACCACATGAGGTCCGGGCTAAAATTAGATGAATCACTAGCGAAAGTGAGGGCCGTGGCCCTGGGAGAAAGAGTCTCATTAGAGCATATGTAATTATGGAGTAATAAGCAGGACGCAATGTGTGCGTTTGAGTCAAGGATTTGCTGACACACACCATCCTACACCACCCACGGCTTTAATATTTTCTTCCCACGCATTCGAGTTTTCCATCAATGGCCAAACAATGTGCGGCTGCATAATATGCTTTCGTTTCCTCCGGCTAACAAACAAACAATCATCAAATGGCGCAATGCTTTCCATTCCCTCATTGAGAGCTATTTGCCACTGAAAATAAAACTAGTATGGACTTTAAATGAATTAAATATAAATACTAAAACAATCTAAAAACTCTGTGCAACATTTTTAAAGGATTCAAATGTTGATATATGAAAATTTACGATATATACGATACATTCCCAATATCAACTTTGTTTCAAAAAATGTATTATATATTTTATCTAGAATTTTCGTTCTCTGCATTCCTCCATACGTGGCCCAGTATTCGTTTTGTTTGGTTTCCGTTTTTATGCGTCGTATAATGCCGTCAGATCCCCTTTTCTCGGTGCGTTTATTGAACAGCAATGCAGAGTTGGCCATGGTCAGCACTTTGACACTGGCCAGCCCAGCTCCCCGTGCAGTTGTAATTGGCATATCGGTGTCGGGAGCGAGCTTAATGTCTGAACCCTACCAACCTTATCAACCCACCCTAAACTTAAAGGTGTGACATCAACGGGAATGTGAGTACTTTCAACTGAATTTAGTCAGCATCTTAAACACGATGATTTACTTGTGTAAAACGGGTGTTAACAGGGGATTTTCGGGCATGGAAAAAGCAATCACAATGCGAGGAAAAAGATGACCGCTGGTCAGGCAAAATCCTCAACTAAGCCATTTAAATTGCAAATCATGTGAGACCCCTTTTCCAGGGATTCTAAGGGCACCCATAACCCCATATTCACACCCACGGGACACACACACGGCATTAAAGAAAATATTGCCGGTTCGGTGACCTTTTCATGGCAACATTTTGCCACGGCTTTTATCTTGTTATTTTATTTTATTTTTTCGGTCGCTGTGTGACAGATTATCTAAAGCAACTTTCGTTTTGAAGTCCATCAGACCTATGTACAATATTTTTTATTTATTTTTCATTTGTCGCCAGTTGTCAAAGGCTTTTTAACGGGGGTTAAACTAGAATTATTCAGCGTTGGCGATGACTAAAAATAAATATTATTTTGAGTTTATAAATTCTAGGTGTGTGAGATTTGGATGGAATTGGGAACAAACCCTTTTTGATTTTATTTATATATAGAGATTGTTCTGGGAAATTTAGAATATTTTCTTTGATTTCAAAAAAACTTTTAGAGTTTGAAAATTAATTAAATTAAAAAATGACAGTCATCTATGAGAAATATTTAATTATTATTACTAATGTAATGAAATTATGAAGAACAAGTTATAAGTTAAGAAAAGACACTGCACATACACACAATATTATTTATTATTATATTTATGTATTATTACAAACTATTAATATTTCCTTTCTTATATATTAAACAAATATGTTGAATTCATGAACTCTATTGCAATAAAGAAAAAAGTTAAGGAATATATTATTTGTTATTGCAGAACCGAACTATAAAAACATCAAATCAATAAGACTTAGTCGAGTCCCTGGAAGGCCATGGGATTATTGTCACTTTAGTTTCTTATACACAGAGAGATGGGGGAAGACGGAACCCTTGACATTGCTCTTTGTCAACCAAAATGCCATATGGTGCTGGCGCTGGCAAAGCCCAGCCTGCGTTATTTGCGACGCTTTCTGTGGTCCTGGAAGGGACTGACTCATTTAAATAAACCCGAATTTATGGCGCCCACATACGCACGCACGCACTTTGAGTGATTGGGGCCGCTTAAACTTGGCTCACATGGATTCGAGCTGCCGGCTGCTGCCACCGCTCTCGATGCTCCTGCTGCTGCCTGGAAATTGGCCCGGTCGAGGGCTACTTCCGTTCCAACAATGGTGTGATTTATACGATGAGGGCGTATGGAAATTTCATTACATTCATGACAGTCTTTTTTTTATGGCAACCGAAGAAGGAGCAACGAACGGAAGTTTAGTTTAATCGAAGTTGTTGTCACGATCTGGTGGAACCTCTGATTGATTGCCCCTCATTGATAAGGTCTGTGTGTGGTCTCCCCCGATATGCAAATCTCCGAGAGAAACTTTCTCGTCTCTGCCCGTCTTGAATTTTCTTAATTTTCAGCTGCCAAATGACATTTGGCGTTTTATTGTTTGTCGCTGCTGCTTGGCTGGCTTGCCAGCTTGAAATTAAGTTTGCCCAGTTTGCCCGGTTTGCTCAGATTGCTGTTTTTCCATTCAGCAAAGGCGAAATTGCACCAAATTGAAATTTGTAACATCAAGCAACAAGACAGGCAGCTGCGACTCTGTGACCTCTGCTCCCCAGGATTGCCATTGTTTGATTTCGGCAAAGAAGAAGTTACCAAAAAAATAAAATCTCTCCTCCATGCAGTTGGTGGTGAAAACGAGGAGTTGTTGTAGACTTCCTGGCAAAAAGTGTACTTATACATGTGATAATATTTTAAATGTAGAAAAAGATCTAAAATCTTTGTCGAAGTGTAAGTAAAAAATTCTAGAATATCCTATTTATCTGGCCAATTCTATTGTTGCAAACTTCAGTTTATAACGCAGTTCAAATTCTATGCATAATATAGAAATCAATGTAGCCAGCTGCTTGTCGAATTTCAATAAATAAATTAGTTTAGTCTCAAATATTGGCATTGTTGAAAGCAGCAAAAAGTAATTTTCGTGGATGACAAATATAAACAAACTTTGTTGCATTCAAATTCGAAACAAAACTGCAATGCTGAAATTCAGCTTCAAAAATGTAAGCTGATTAAGGAAAGATTAATCTCAAATATATATTTAATATTTATATTTCTATATTATGTATTTAAGAAATAAATTTCCTTTAAATACTTTGGCTAGAAAAATAATTAAATCAGATTTTTAAAATATCTACAAATAGTCTGAAATTGCTTTTAGTTCCCTTAAAGTCAACTCATGCAATCCAGCCACTCAAATATTAAAAGTTTTATCCCGATCACATCTGTGACATCGATTTCCCATAAGAAAATTAAGTTAAAGAGAAATATTATGGGAAAATCATAGCTCTTTCTCGCACCCACCTCGTAAAAGTAGAACGAATTTAAATTGTCCAATTCGCCGGGGTGACTGGATGAGGAGTTGCCGACGCCGACGCCGCCGCCAGCTACTTCTAAGTCGTGACTTGGCGCCGCTGTCGTCTGGACCATTGTGGCCGCCGCTGACGGTGTCGTGGTTGTTGTTGTTACTGTTGATGCCGTTGTTGGCGCCAGCATCACGTGTGATATCGCAGGTGTGAAATATGTCAGATTAACTGCTCCCAATGTGGGCGCTACTGCCACGCCCACGTCCAATCCGCTGCCACTGGCATTGAACGCTCGCTCCGTGGCCGCTGCTCCCGAGGACGAAACACTGGACTCCGAAGCGGAGGCCAGGGCGTAGTAAAGGGAGCTATCGAATAGCCTTAAGTGCAACATGCTGATGATAGCGCGACGCCTCAGTCTGCCATTATGCCTGTAATGAGCAAATAAACAGTGAAAATTAACGTCGAAAATTAACGTGGAAAATGGTGAAAGAAAATTACGAAGAGTATTTAAAATATATCTCGAGATATATGTATGTTATGACCTGAGCCTGGGGAGGAAAGCCTTACAAATGCTTAAAAACACATAAATCCCAAATGAAAAGCTGCGTAATAAATGCTTTAAGTACTTTGCCAGCCAGCCGCCAGCAAATGCAGAAATATTTGCTTCAGCTAACATGGCTTTTGTGTGTAAATTTCGAGACCCAGCAGGTGCAGGATTGTTGGCCTGTTATTAATATCGCGCATACGCCGCGTGCGCCGCGTGTTTTTTCGGAGGGTTGATGTGCTGCGAGTTGAGTTGCTTAATGGAAGCTGGGAACTTGATTCCTTTCGGAATTTGTTATCGCTCGTAAGCGAACACCAACACCGGAATGATACTGATAGCAATTATCCTAACTTCTATTGTCACAAGGAACTACACTGGGAAACAAAATGGAAGGGAAATAAATTATTTATTACAAACTTTTCTTATAATTCTTTTGAATTTTATAAACCTGAATTTAAGTGTCAAATATTGCAAATTTTTTTTGTAAGACTTAAAACTTAACTTGGACAGAGGAAAATATTATTAATTAATTAAATTAAGATATATATAATATAATTTTTATATTTTTAGCTTTGCTTTTAAGCTTTTAAATATATTTTAAATTACCTTTACTATATACAATGATTTTGATCTTTTAAATATATATGTTTTCAATGATTATATACTATAAAATATATTTTTAACTAAATTCGGACCTCAACATTTAATTATAATTTACTTGCTGCCTTCAAAACTTTATTCCTTTGTGTTTTATTCTCTCAGTGCAAACGTAGAGCTGCTCAGTGATTTGGAATAATTTATGACACTAAACGCGTGTCAAGTAATACCCCAAAAACGTGTCCTTAATTGAATTAAACAGCCACGCACATGACTTGACCCCTCCGGACAGGAATTCCAACAATTAGCAGCCAACAATAGACATTTAGACCCCCAGATAGCACCGTCACGTCGTGGGTTGGCAAACAAAGGAGCTCCAAGCTGGTGAACTTTGCCATGGCCCCTTTGGAAATTTATGCATGCATATGTGCCCCATGTCTGGGTTACATACATATATCCCCCTCTACATTTATACTCTCCCTGTTCGTTGCTCTGTGGCTGCAACTTTAAATTGATTAGCCGCAACTTTTTGCGGGAGGCCCTCTCGAACGACGTGCCCGAAATGCGCAAATAAATTTTCCTTTAAAATGCCAAGCAAAAAAAAGAAAAAAAGAAACTTTTGTTCGCTGCAGCCAGGTATTTTGGCCACTAATGCGAGCACGCAACTATTTTGCCAATGATTTATATTAAAAACACAGACGCACGCATCCGTCTGGGTCGCCTCCGCCTGCCTGCCAACCAGCCTGCCAGCCTGCCTGCCTTCGCTTCTGACACATTCAATTTGGTCGAGGCCACAGCTGCTCCTCAGCGGGATAGTTTCCCTTTTTATTTTGCATTCAATTTGGGGTAGGAGGAGTTAGGAAGATGAGCACCACATGTCGCCGCTTTGGCTTTTGTAAATTTATCATTAGCCCCACCTTCCCCAAAGAGGGTGCTGTAAAATTTCATAAAATATTTGCTTCTATGTAGTAACTTAAAAACGTGTCTTAAACTTTTTAAAATTTGTTAAAAATAACTCAGTTTTTCATTTATTTTACTATTTTAATTGTATTTTTTATTGTTATTAATTAAAAGAAAGGTAGTTTACTTTTTAAGGTTCACATTTAACTGCGAAATAAATATTTTGATTTTCTTGACAAAAAAAAAAGATTGTTATCTTTAAACTGCCGTGACTTCAATCCATTTCATGACCATATTTTATGATAATTATTATATTTTAATTAAAGCATAATTTATTGAAATTTATCTCACACAAACTCAAAAAAAAGTAATTGAAAAACTAGCGAATTATAACGCCCTAGCAACTTGTCGAATGCCCATGGAAAAGCCCGTAAGCCCGGTTCCTTATTCTCAATATTTACATATGTAAATGGCTCAAAAAGAGCTTTGAAGTATTTCTGGCCGTCGAATCAACCCATTTGAGCTTTGCATAAGTTCGTCTTGGTATTAAAGTTTTAGGCCGCTGATAATGCGCATTTAATTTGCATGCAAAATAGCCAAAAAAGGAGTCTAGCCTGTGGATACACCTCCTCACACCTCTACTTTGGCCTCTAATCCCGACTTCTTGGCCTTGAAAGTGAAGAGTGAGAGCTGGGAGGTAACAGGGAGAAGTAAAAAAGAAGCTGAATTTGATTGACATATTTTGAGTAAGCTGTCAGTTGAGCCAACACTTTTCTTGGCAGCGAATTGACTTAAGATACTGCCATTGGCATCTTTTCTACAGAATTGGCGCTAAAGCCGTCGAGCAGCATTGAATTTGATTGTGAAAATCACAGAAGCGTTCAAGAGGATTGCAGTATAACAGCAACAACGAGTTGATCAACAATGGAAGGTGTGTTCTTAAGGCACCGAAGTCGAGTCGGTAAAGTGAGCAGTGTTCAGGGTTTATTGTAAACAACATATTTTTGTATACAAAATAATTCAAGGGTTAAAATAGAGTTCTATAGTATTTAAAATATTTAAATAATAATGGAAAAAATAAAAAAAAAATTTTTAAGAATTACCAATACCGTTAAAATGCCTTCAAAAATTTCTTTAAGTCTTAAGAACCTTTTTCAACATTCAGAAAATGTTGCTTCTTCTTTTCCTAATCCCTTAAAGTCCCAGCCAAAATGTTCAGATGCAGATTTTGATCCTTCTGTTGAAGTCTTATCTGTATCTAGCAAATCTCAGCTCAAAAACTTGGCACAGGACGCTGGCCTTTGTTTGCTGCATTTATTTTTCTGCGAACTTTGTGCAACGTTGCGTATGAGTCATAAAAGTCAAAAGCATCTGGCTTTTGTTCTTCCCGAGCCACTTGCTGCATATTTATGTTACGTTGTTGTTCAATTTCGGGGAAGGACGAGGCCATTATATAAAGCATTACGCTGTCTGCCCCGGAGTCACTTTTAATGTGCTTCTCTGTGACAATTGTGGAGCACATATTGCACTGGGTTGGGGGAAAATGGCGTCGTCATGCTGCCTCAAAATGAAAAATTGATTTCACAGCGAAAAATATGGCAAGGCATGGCACTAACTTTATTGGGTCACTCCATCCTGTGTCCACCCAAGAGCTCCTTGCGTGCCTTTCCCAGTCTTTCTCGTTATGTTTATGGCCTGGACAATGCACGCGGCACAATTCCCCGCCGTATGCAATTGCATTTCAGGGCAATCAGCGTCATAACGACCAAAGTTTAGTATTTCATTTCAATTTTATGGAGCGTAACGCCTGCCCAAAGGATAAAAAAGTTGAGATTGAGCTGTGGAAACTTGGTAATAATATACTAGACAGATTAATTTTCATTACGCCTGCATTTGCTTCACATTCGATACCTTGATTACGATCTAGCAGCAGACTAATTGACAATTCGACAAACCATTTTCGGGACGTCTCTAAAAATCCACTTAAGACGCGCCCCCATCCGATTCTTAAGTGGCCACTAAATTTAAATCTAAATGACAGACATAGTCGCCCCCGAAATACTGAAAATACACACGCAAATTCGAAATGGTAGCCGAAACTGGATATCCAGGCTCGTTTGGTTGTCTCGCAGTGCTTCCCAGCCGCCGTGTTTCGTTTTGTTTTCTTAAATTGTAAATAGACGGAGCGAGCAAATTGAAAAGTTGCAGGCCCCGCCATGGAGGAGGTGTGGCCAAAGTGGCAGGTGGCACCAGGGTACCAGGAGTGTGTGTGTGTCTGCAACTTTTGTGGCCCCTTCGGAATGGTCTCCGTTGGCCAAAAATGCCGACTCGTCTTGGCAAACGTGGCTGCTATGCTACAGTGGAGCATTCCATGGTGAAAATTAAACTATTGTTGCGAATTCTAGAGATTACTAGGCTTATCTACGGATCAGGATGTTTTTAAATGTCCTGCTCACCAGGACTCTTTGAAAAATAATAATAAAAATGTTGAAATAATTAATTTTTTAATTATTCCAACTCATAATATTTACCAAAATGATTAACTAAAAGCGATATTTATAGTTAATTATATTTTAGGGCATATTTTGAGCAGCAAGTTATGAAATAATTATTATTATTATTTTGTCTATAATAAATAATATTAATTAAATATTTGTCTATGTATTTCATGCATATTCTACTACGTTATGCTTAAAATAAAATAATACCAAATAAATGTAATATTAAAAAACCAAATACAATAATATTTTCCGCTAGTCTAGTTATTATCTTTTTGTTTTTCTCAAATTTATAGTTTCAAAAAGAAAGGCAAGCCACAGTGCAACGCTTGGCAGCGGCGCCATTGAATAGCATTTTATTTTATTATTGCACACAGCATGCTCGGTGGCTGCTTATGTATTTATATTCAAATTTGTAGCACCTGTAAAACAGTTTGCGAAACAATGAAGACGCCGCCGACGCCGCCGACGCCGCCGCCGCTGCCAGACGTCAGTGAGGGAATGTCAGCTGCTGCCCCTTCTTAGCCATCAACCTTTTCCCGGGGAAAGTTAGACAAATGTATGTATGTAAATGCGGGGGGCGAAATTGCGTCAAGACATTTGCCACACGAGATTAAGTCTTCCTCGGCCCGGTCCATGATATGTTTTAAAGTTTGACTTCTTATCGGCCAGCCAGACATTATGAATGAAACTCAGGGGCAGGAACGACGGGCTGACTCTCTTGAAGGCCACGTGCTCCTCGAGGTGAGCCCGAGTTAAATCCAGAGCCTTAGACATGATTTTCCTTTTGCCTAGGAATCAGACAAAAGGAAAAGTTAAGAGAATTGCGTATACGACGCGTTGCCTTGACACCTTGCTGCGTGGGCAGCTGAGCGCTCAGACGTGTGGAGGAGCTGTGGTGCCATTTTCTGTCTTCTCTCCTATATATTTAAGCAAGAACAATACCATTTATTATGAGTTTAATACAATAATTTATAAACACTTTTAACCCCGTCGTCTGTCTGTCAACTTTTCCAAATATGTGAACACACTCTTAGGCGTTTGATTGATTTTTGGCAGCACAACCAGAGTGACAGGGCCATGAAAAGTGATATCTGCATAGTGTTTTGGAGTGTCTGGCTAAGTAGACTCTTCTTCCCCAATGTGTCTGTTAATTGAATGTCTTTAAAAAGGCAAATTTAAAAGATATTTTCATTTATTTAAAGCCCAATCATCACCTTCCCTTATATGTTACTCAAATTTCATTCAGTGTGGGCGTCCAGCGAATAAAAGGTGCGAATAAAAACACAGTCATAAATTGGCCAAAATAATTAATTCGAATGAAATAAATGCCAGGGTCCGAAGCTGGGGGTTGGGGTTAAGTCTATTAAGTCAATTATAAATAAATTATGCTGCCTTCAGCTCCATCCCCCCAAAAAACCAGCTGATGCTGGCGGAAAAGTAATCGCCAAACGGGATGGAGAGCCTGTTAATTAGCCGTCGAGCTGTGGGGGAAAAATGGAAGAAGAACCCCGGAATTCTGTCGGGAAATTATTATTATTTATTCGTATTCCACAAGGCGTCGCGCATTGCAAGTAATTGTTTCTCCTGGCGAATGAGTTGTGGTGTAATAATAAATTTCCATTTCGGTCAGGCCTCCTGCCCAGAGGTGGAAATCCTTCAGTTGGCAAGACAAAGGACTAACCTCAACGCATTCAATATTCTAAAATATTCAACAGCCAAATCACTTAGTTGGCTATCTGCTGATGGCGCTGCTCTTAGTTGGCTAATGAAAGTGAAAGCCAAATGCCACGAACGCTTAACCGCAGCCCAGTGGTGGTCGGTTTGTCTATCTCTTTCTATAAATGTCTCTTTCTAACAGATAAATAAAATTAAGGGAATACAAATAGCACTCAATTTACTTTATTCTAAATGCGATATAATATTTATTAAATTTTTAGCTTAGCTTCTAATAAATGAAAAATATTATAAAGGATATTTATAATAAGTAAAAAATAGCATTTATAAACAGGTTCAGGTATTTCCTTCTGAGTGTTATAATGTTATAATATATATATTTCCAAGCATTTTGTTATTACTTTTGATACATTAAGAAAATATTCCAAACTATATTAAAACATCTTTCGTGAAAATTAACATTTCTTAGTAGGAATTTCAGGTCCTATTATTTTGTCGGCAATTGTTTTCCCTAGTAATACGTCAAGAGAGGATAAATTATGCAGCACGCATACACTGCTAACTGATGTGAAAGCAACGCGTTTCTGTGTTAAGCAGAATTTTGAACTTGACTTAATTGGACGCAAATGCAGAAAATAGAAAATGCCGCAACCACAGGATCCCAAATCTCTGTGGCAGTGATGCTCAATTTGAGTTGGAAAACAATATATTCGTAGCTTCACACATTTAAAAATTTAAATGCATTACAAAAACAATTTATCAATTATTATATGATTTTTAAAATATTTAAAATACCTTAAAAAAAACATCTCGAGTCCAAAATATGCTTATAATGACTCCTCATCAATTAGGAATTCTAAAACTTTCAATGGTTTCCTCATCAAGTGCTTCCCTATAAAAAAAGGCCCTGAGTTTATATTCATAAAAAATCTGCCAAGTAAGCAGCTTCTCTCGTCAGTGAGTGTCCTGTGGCTGTGGCTTCGAGGACTTCTTAAAAAGCGCGTGTCACGTCGCCTGGAGTTTGGCTGCTGCTTCGATGCCTATGGCCCCCAGGGGCCGGCGTTGCTCGTTAATTAATCAAAATACTGCTGGAGAGCGAGCTGCTGTCAGCGGGCTGAGACTTTCTCTGGTCATCGAACCGGCTGCCGCCGGGAAATCTGTCTCTTGTATGGGCAAACAATTAGCGTCACGGGCGCGAGTATTTAATTAAAAGCTGAATTATGCAGCGAGTGCTGTGGTCAGGAAGTGTCCAAAAAGTCACAGTAGTCGCAAAAGTCATAGAAGCCAATGAAAGCAATTATACTTTCAGTGCAAATAAAACTGGCAGCGGCGAATTGAAAATTCGCGAAGGGAAATCAAAGTGGGCACGGATCCAGATGAGCAAACAAGTCAGCGGCAGACAAGTCAACAGGCGGCCAAAAATCTCTTTTAGGCCAACTCACAGAGGTAGAAAAGGAGAGGCAGAGAGAGAGAGAGCCTAAAAGAGATTGACACCTACAACGTCGATTTCAATCAGCCGCCACACGTGGGCCACCGGGCAGCGCCGCCGCCACCTGTAATTAAAGGAGTGCCCCTCGAGGGGCGCGGGACAAAACACGCATTTTAATTTCACAGAACGAACCAAGTTGGAAATCAGAAGGTGCCAACTTTTACGAATGCAGAGAACAAAAGAAAATATATATAAAGTTCAAATAAAATCGAACTTATAAAAGAACAATATTAAAACTGAACTCTTAGATATTGTAAAACATTTGATTAAAACAACAATTAAATTCCAAATTAATTTAAAACTTCTAGTAGAAAATTAGCTTACTTGTAAAGTAAATTTTTAATTTTTTTAAACACTATTTTAAATTTTATCAAAATTATTAGCAGTGTCTGATTTGTTTTCGTTGTGGATTTCTGGAAATGTGTCAATCACGGGTAGGCGTTAAGACGGTTAGGCTTCTGGCGGGCAGGTCGCAGACATATCACAAATCGCTGGAGTGTAAAATAATTTGTCTCGATTCCCTTCTGCCTGAATAAAATCAATAAACGCCGCCGCACCCGCCAACAATCGCAGCAACACACAGAATGCCAGAATGGCAGAATGGCAAGATGCTGCAAATGCCATTTTCGGCAATCAGCGCAGAGCAGAAGTCCGCCCCGCTCTCTCATTAGACCGAGCACCTGGCGGTGTCAGGTGAGCGCAGCAGGAGTAGTAGCTTCTCAGCCGCATAATTGCGACGACTTCTCGCTCTCGAAAATGCTTAGAGGGAGTCTGGGAGTCGCACTTCTAATGCCTGGCACGTTCGCCGATGCTTACTCCTTTCATGTGGGCTCGGGGCCCAAAAACACACCTGAGGGGTTTGCATAAGAGACCAGGTGGAGACACCTTTGATTGCAGCACTTTGTCCTCACATACACACACCTACGGACAATCAGCAGATGTAAATACAATTGGGCGACAAATGTACATGACTTTTGCAATGTTTGCCCTAAGTACCACTCGAAAATGTCGTCTTGGAAGTTTTCAACAAGCTGCTACTCTCATATTTAATGCACATGCTTCCTGTAATTAGTTTAAAGTGCTTTTTTATGATGTTAAAATTATTTAGAATATCTTATAATATTGATTAATATTTTCCTTAAGAATTTAAGATTCTTTTTTAAAGAGACAACCAAGAACTGCAGCTTAACTATACAACAAAAGTTCCTCTATCATCACATCAAATGTGTTCCCATTTTTTATTCCAAATCATAAACGAAATGTATCACGTAATATGTTATATTTATGGTCTATTCATGACTCAATATCTTGATTTCATAAAGGCCAGACAATAAAGTGAATAATAAAACCATAAAAGCCAATGGCTATCTGAAACCCAAATTAAAACTAAAGCAAAATATATCTCAGACTTTTGTTGTTTGCAAACAAGGACAAAAGGTTGTTTTGGAAAGTTTCGAGTGACGCACTCCCTGTAGCCTGTTATTCACTCACTCATTATTCATAAGTCACTCTCCTGTCAATCTTTCCCATCGATTAGCGTCAGAGATTGAAGCTTATGCATTCAAGCAGCTGCACAAGCTCCTGGCTGCTGGCATCCTTCGAGCAGCCAAAGTGCAGCCCCCCAAAAATTCTCACTAAAACTTTCTGCATTTAAATAAGTTGCTGAAAAGTTTATTTGCTGTCGATTTCACGAATATATTTGGTGTCAGAAATGGAAACAGTGTGCACACCATGAATTATACGCATATATCTAAAACTTTTGAGTAGAAATTGCAAACAAATTGGATTTGCTGGTTTTCCAGGAAATAGATCGGGATATGATATCCAATCAGCTAATTAAATTATGTATGCCACTCCGATGGCACTAGACATTTTTGGCCAAAAATAACACCGCTCTTGGTTACATTATCTATTGTTTATTATTATTTTTGGCACACTGCGTGGGATGCATTCCATTTTTGGTGTGTGAACGCACACCCACGCTGTGAAAAGCAGAACAAAAAAAAAATAGAAAACACAAAGTAACATCATCTTTATGGCCAGGCCAGCTGTTGTTATTCTTTGGGCCAGTTATTCAACCTGTTTACATGTTGTCGCCCTTATCGCTTATCAGCCTCCGTCCCCCTTTGGGCCTGTCCAAGAGAAAGAGAGGCTAATTAGACAGTTGGCGATAAAAGGGCTCGATAAATTTAGCCTTGGCCCATCTCAGATTTATGGGACATTTGAACTTGACTTTGCGGTGAGTTTCTGCGGGTCGGAGAATGAATATAATTGAGAAAATTCCAAGGATTAAGTTAATGAAGTATGGTTGAACAATGTTGAATTTATTATTTAAAAAAATATAGGGGCTTAAATTATATATAATATATTTTTATTTGAATTTTATCTGTGACTAGATCTTTATTTGCCGGTCCTTATTTATAATTTACACAATTTATACAACTTTTTTCTATAAGACTTGTGTAAACTACGTGCTAAATGTTCCCCTGGGAAGCTTATAAAAATTTACAAAAATATATTCAAACAAGAAAGGAAGCTAACTTCGGCTTACCGAAGTTTATATACCCTTGCAGATTACAATTGAGCTATGTAATTAAAAACGAAATTCTAAGATAACTTTAAATGGCCTAATCTCAAATTTGATGAAAATATGTTGAGAAACAGCGAAGTTATGATTTTTTCTATTATTTCCCTGATTGTTCCTATGGCAGCTATAGGATATAGTCAGCCGATCCTTATGAAATTTGGTATGTCGTATTATGTTGCCAACAATAGTTTGCTTAGAAACAGACAGACGGACAGACAGACGGACAGACGGACAGACGGACAGACGGACAGACGGACATGCTTATATCAACTCAGGAGGTGATCCTGACCAAGAATATATATACTTTATAGGGTCGGAGATGTCTCCTTCACTGCGTTGCACACTTTTGACCAAAATTATAATACCCTCTGCAAGGGTATAAAAATAGGAACAAAGAGCAGAAGAGTCATGTCACGTCCACATGCATTTTAGCTCATATAAATGCTATCTGATTAACAAGACTAATGGAGCTGATAGCAGCACTTTAACCGACCCAGTCACTTGTGGCTCTCAAGTGTGGTTAAATATGTGAAATAAAATAAATTATACATACTTGCACATGTTCGGATCACGCTTGTATTATAAATGGCAAAGTAATAACAGTTAAAAATTATTGAAATGTCAGAAGCAGCGATTTATGCATAATTACATGGCCAGTAAATCGGACGAAGAGCCCGTTAAAATGTCAGCGACGATTATATTGGCCTCCAGTATGCCGCCGCCTCTGGGATAATTAAGCCGCTTGACTGACTACTTGAATTAAAAGTAAATTGTTACGTTAAAGCCTTTCGGAATGGAGTGAGGTTGAGTGTGTGCCGACACATCATTAAAAATGTGGTGATTTCGGCAAAAAAAAAAAAACGGAGATGGAAAACTCCTGCCGCAGACAGGCTGCCAGACATAGCCCTATGTGTGTGTATATACAGAATTATTTAGACAGGCAGTCAGCACATTAAAGGTAATCACAATATTTATGTGCGTTTAACGAGACATTCGGCAGGCGAAATTGTTGAAACAAATCATTGACAGCTGGCACACACACACACACGCACACCCATTTGCGGTGGTCTTCATTGTGTTTTCGAAACTTTTTTACTTCGTTTTTTTAGGCTGCTTGTCTTTTGCCTTTTATTGCTGAGAGAGGACTTTGCCAGAATAAATCTGCTTTCGCTCTGCTTTGAGAAGCAATCTCCCATGAGCCAAGGCGTAGCCACATTAAGTTGACAAATAATGGCAGAAATAACAAATTGGTTGTGAATTGCGCAAATTATTTTTTGAATATATTATTAAATTCAGATTTCGGGCTTAAATATGCTTAAAATATATTCCCTTGATTGCTAGACCCGTGTCCTAATTTTGTGTACACTTTTTATGGCCCAATCTGTATTTAAATGTAGGCTTTTGTTACAAAAGCAATTAGCAATTAACAGGGACATGGTTTTTTGTTAGGGTTTTTGGCTGAAAAAGTTGCAAGATTTTGTTGTTTTTGTGCAAAATAAAATAAAGTAAAATTGGTTCCATTTTTTGGTGTTTAAAGGGCATGTAAATCATTCCGCCTATCGAGTCGAGCCTGCCAAACTTCGAGGCTGAGCATTGTGACCCAATTTCTCAAACGATTTAACTTGAATAAATAAATTAGCTACATTTATTTAGATCCATGCAAGGGGGAGAGAAACAAGCTTGTTCGAGAACAACGCGAAAGAAAGTAAAAGATTCAATTAGGCGCATTTAGAATAGCAACAAATCAGAGGCAAATTCAGCTCGAGATGTTATACTTTCGGCCGGAAGTTTCCCGCCAGCAGTGCAGCAGCATAGAACAACAAATTCAGTGGGGGAAATGGTAAATGGAAAATGGAAAGAAAAAAAGAACTCTGTAACCAAAGTGATAGACAGCCAAAGAAGACTGTCTGTCTGCGTATCTTTATTGCAATCTGTATCTGTTTGGGGCGATACGTGGGCCGTATAATAGACAACTTCCTGTTATGGCCGGGCCATCCCGGGGCCCTTCCCATTTCTCGGGCCCATCCCCAATTGCCGGCCCAATGGCATGTAAAATTTGTGAAGTGTAAAGTAACCCTGAAAAGTCGCCAAATCAATTCTGAAGTTTCGATTTTTTTTTCCTCTTGTCTTGGGCTCTCTTTTATGGCGGAGACACACGTAAAGTTGCGATTAGCCATGGGGTTCAATTGTATATCACGGGGAGTTTGCCTTTGATAAGAACGTGACGGATGGTATGTTTTTTCTTCTTTGGATCTTAGCAGAACCTACTTCACAACCTACTTCAAAAACAGGTCAGATCAACCGAGAAAATGGGAGGAAAAAGGGACGCATTTAGAAGTATAATGGTGACAAATTAAATCCACTTTGTTTTATGGGTAAATAAATGTTTTAAATGTTACTTTTTTAAATTCAAAAATTATTTTTGGGTTTATTTTCGGTTTGTTTTTTTTAACAAATATTACAAAAACCCTAAAATATAAGTCAAATGGTTTTTCTTACAATTTTCTGGCTTTTACTTGCTTAAAAAAGTTATAACTACCAAAAAACCACTTCAAAAATTGGTTCTAAATAAAAAATGTCTTCAAACTCAAAATGGCAAAAGCAGCTGCTAAAGCAAATATAAAACCGAGAATAACATAATCAATGCATCAAAATGACAGCCTTTGGAAATTGAAATAAAGCAAAGCTACAAATGCGATTTGCAATTTTACACGCACGTATCTCTGTGCAAATATGTACCAAATCTGTGGCTTGCTGGGATGGGATGGGATGCTATGGAGTCTGGATTGGGCAAATAGCACTCATACGTGATATGGCTGCTGCTGCCACTTCCACTGCCACTTCCATTCCCATTTCCATTGCATACATCTTGGCTAGCTGTCTTGAGCCCAGTTCTCCCATATTCCTCACAATCCTAATGTTTTTGACGTGAAGCGAATGGTTTGGGAGATGCAAGTGAATATTGTAGCGAGAAGCCGAAAGGGATTTCTAGTTCAATTCACACATCAGCCTGAGAGGAGTTACTGTAAGACAGGAGAGCTTCAAAACTTTAGCTATCAAAATTGCACAGAAAGAAATGTTAATAAATACAAAATCTTTATGTTATATTCAGTTAATAACTATTTAAAATCTTTTAAAAGTTCCTAAAGGCTTGAAAAGTAAGCAATTTCTAAAAAAGAGTTTTGTATTTAAATGTGTTATTAATTTTAGAGTTGAGATGCACAAATGTTGTTAATAACATTCCCAAAAGAAGCAGGATTAAATAGAAATTGTATCCTTTGCGGATTACATTTTTACTCATCTCAAAGAATTAAGAATTAAGATTTATAGATGTAATAAAAAAAGTAACCCAAAGACAACTTCGTGTCTTATTTTCTGGTTCTGGTTTTCCTACACTTTCTTTCTTTATAAAAATACATAAACTGATTTCTTTAAGGAATCTGAAAGATTCTCCTCCATTTTTCCCACATTTTTCTCTCTGCACTGATATTTATGCGCATTTTTCAGACCCCAGACCTCCGGCACAAGCACATGATTAGCCCGGCTTCAAACTTATAAGTCCGGGAAATGTGAAAACGGAGACTTTGGCATATGTTCACCGGATAGCATGTCAGCGTTGGCCACGGCCAAGTCAACAACTTCATAAATATGTCGAGCATGTGTATCTCGGGTGACTGCCTGCCCCCCACGCAACCCCACAGGCCCGAACTCAAACCCAGGCAAATCCTTCCCCACTTCGATGGCAGGACCCTCTGGCAGAGATTTGTGCCACATCATCGCTCCGAGCTGACCATTTTTACGCTTCCGTCTAACAACAAAATGGCATTAAACGCAGATCAATCACAATCAACACTGCTGACCCACATACCCACACAAAGATACACGAGCTGCGGTCGTATTCGCATTCGTCGTCGTCCTGGGAGGAGATTGACTTTCGACAGGAATAGAGTTGTCCTTGTATAACTACAAGTCGATGCACAGTAAGAAAATGCTGCACTTTGAATTTTAGAACTTCTGAATAAAGACCACATATAGAAGAAATTTAAGAAATTTAACTTTCAATGAATCTTTAAATAAATATAATTTATTTTGCAATTTATTTTTATTTATAGTTAAAAAAAAAACATATTAATTCCATCTTATTTCTCAGTGCCCTTGATGACTGCTCATAACCGACTTTCCACTGGCATTCATCTGCACGCATTTTCCAAAATTTTTTGCTTCTGCTTTCTTCGGGTTGAAAAGTTTTTCTATTTACCCGACTTCTGTATGCTTTGAGCCTTCGCTATTTTGGCAACTTCCGTACTCGCTGAGAACAACAAATGAAGCTCCCAAAACTTAACTTTTCTTGTAGCTTATTCAACTTTAATCTGCCTCAATTTCGCTATTAATTGGCAAACACCATTGAAGCCGCTGTTCCTGTTCCCATTCCCGGTTTCCAACTCTCTTTTGTGCGACGAACTACACTGGTTTGTCATGTTTTGCCCATGGGAATTGGTCAGAGTAACCGCCACTTTGCAACAAATTGACAACTATATATAAATATACTATATATATTTCCAACAAAATTTAATTTTCTGGCTAGTTGGAGGAACAAAACCCTTTGGCTACGTTTATTCATGCACAACGGTCTGGCTTTCACTTGATAAACTACCAACGAAAGTTGAGGTCTATTCAACTTGAAGTACATTTATTTGTACAGCTTGCGGACATTCCTGGTAATTCAAATGGGTCAAAACGAAACTGAAAGAACGAATTTCTACGAATTTCTTTTGCGTAATATTTTGGAAGAAATTCTTTTGTATTCTTAAATTTTTAAGCATTTTTATAATAAGTTTCGTGGCTTCTAGTTATTTTTATTATTTTAAATGATTAAATAAAATAATTAACTGGTACACTTTGTGTCTAATTTGTATATCGATAAATCTCTTTTGTATTTAATTGTATTAAATTTTCCATGAATATGAAAAGTGTTATCTTATATTTTTATTAAATACTAAATATTCACATTAAATTATTTTTCACAGATAAAGTGAACCTGTTAAGGAGCTTAATTCAATTAAATTTTGTTTAATTTGATTTTTGCTTTTCGTAAAAAAACATTTAATTAAATTGACAAACTGACATCTAATTCTAGGTACCAATTTTCAGCTTGCTGTCTGGGGAAATATAATTAAATGTCTGCAAATTAGTAATGCCCAACTGAACTACAATAGTTGCCTTGACATTTGTTGCATTTATTTAAGCCGCAGACTAGGTGACATGCATCAAGCTATTCCAGTTAATGAAATACCTATTTGAAACTTTAATTAAATTCAGTAAGCCTGACAAAGACTGACTGAAAATCTCAGAGCCATAACAGAATCATTTATTAAGTGCAATTATGTGTAGCAACGACAACCACTCGAAATTCGCTAATAATTCCTAATGAAATTCCTCAAAAAGTCGTATTCAAATAATTTTCAACAAATGCTAGTTACAAATGTGTAACATGCACATAATTGAGTCGCTGCAAATTAATTGCCCAGCTAAAGCTGCACATGATTTTGCATTCAAATGTTAAGATTAATCACTGTCAACTAAATGCGAACAAATATATAGAAAATTGAATAGATACTTAAGTGTCCCAGGCATGGCATGGCGCTTAATAATTGCGCAATCGCAACGCGATACTCACTCAAACTACTTTGCCATGACGGTGTGAATTGCAATTGCAATTCCAATTGAATATGTTGCACTCGAAATGGAAAATGGAAATTGAAATTACACTGCGTATGCAAATTGAGTTCGGTGTTGTGGGGGGAAAAGTGTTAAACAAGCGTCGTCGAGCACTTTGACTTGACCAAAATTTTTGTCTTGGCCCGAACAAATTTCACTTGGGACCACGACTTTGATTAACAATCTTGGTAGTGGTATTGGTTTCTTGTCTTGAAGAGTATCCCAGAAATGCACACCGAAATTTCTTTATTTTATTTTGTATTTAATTTCACTGAAGTATGTTTTTTTTCGTAAATCCTTAATCTTGTTTAGTTTTTTATTTTATTAATTATTTTTATCACTCTTTTCTCTGTTAATAAATTTGGTGACAATTTTTACGCACTTGCCGACACAATTTTATGATTTTTGGCCACGCAGCGTTAAGAGTTTTCGCGTCTGGTTCATTCAAAATTTCGCATTGAACTGAATTTCTGTGCGGATTTTCCTGTTTGGGCTGCTGCCTGCCGCTGCTGCGGGTGCTGCTGCTGATGTTGCTGCCGCTGTTGCTGGTATTACTGTTGCTGTTGTTGCTGGTGTACCGACACGACGGCACACGACACGAGCCACACAGCATGCTGCCATTGCCTGATTTCACTCCACAAAGCTCAGCCGGCTAAAAGAAGCCGCCAACTGAACAAGCCAAAAAAACAGCAACAGCTGTTCTTTGTTTATGTTGCTGGACTAGTTTCGTGTCGCTGTTGCAGCTTATCAACATGCTGCTGCTACTGCGGCTGCTGCTGCTGCGTGTGTTGCTGCTTCTACTGCTTAAGAGGATGTTGCTGCTGCTGCACTCGACCAGCTCCCATGCGGATACGGATTTCAAGTGCTTCAAGTGTTTAGTTAATATTTATAAGCCAGTTAGACAATTAATTACGGAAAACATACAAGCCACAAGCAAGGTGGCCACAAAGTAGAGTGTGGCAGCAACATGTTGCTCGTGTTTGAGGAGAGCTTATTGTTGGGCAACACCAAGCAAGCCGGAAGCTTTCTTATCAAATTGTTAGAGCCAGGAACTTAAAGGTTGATTACTTGATAACAGAATAAAAGGTTAATTATTGATTACCTTTTCTAATATATATTTTTATACGTTTTATTGTAGAAGATCAAGATCTTAATGACCATCTTTATTTTTTAAATAGTTTTCCGGTTCAAAAACATAAAACGAAGATTTTTTCCGACCTACTTTCTTATTCTATTAAATTACATTATTTTAAAATGATTAAAATATTATAATTGTATTGTATTTATTAAGCATAAAATATAAAATAAAATATCAAATAAAAATTGAATTCTTTGTAATTAAAATGCATAAGGCAAAACAACCCCTTCATCCAGTATTTATTCCCTTTTAAATTGCATCACTATGTTTATGACTTTAATTGATTTAACTGAAGTGAGGCAAAAACGTAATTCTGGTGACCCAAATACCAAGAAATTGTATTTTCATTTCATTCAGTGTTCTGCCCGATGAGCTAAAACAAAAGACAACAACAAAATTTTAAGGAAAAAAGATGAAGAAATGCTTTGTTCAGAATTCATGACAAAAAGCCATCAAAATTCTGAAAATAATCATCAACAATCAAAAGTCGAGTCAGGGCGATTTTTATTGAGTAAAGTAAAAAATCCCAAAACAAAACAAAGTGACAGCAGCTGCATTTACGCGAACGAAACTCGATTCGAATCGCGAAATTTTTGTTGCAAACTATAGGCAGCATCGCATAAATAAGCAAATTTATTTGTACGATATCTGTAGAGGCAATTTATTTCGTTGTAGCATTTATTTATTATGAACATTTTGTCATAAAGCACACGGCGACGACGAGAGAGAGTGAGCAGTGCAAAAAATTCCCGCTCATCGTCATGTTCGTCCGTCAACGGGGAGTGCTTTAAAATATAAATTTAAACAACAATAAATAGCTCTTAAATTAAGCAAATAAATAGGCATAAAATTATTTACTCGTTGGGTCAACAAAGAATAAAAATATATAAATAAAAACGAGAACGAACGGAAGCCCATCAACTGAACGATTTTTAGATGCTCTTCTCGAGAAACCAACAAATTTTTATCAATTTGAACAAACTTTTTAGCACTCAGAAACTTTACACAGAAATAAAAATAGAAATAGAATTCATCAAGTGACGTTTTTTGGGTGGGCTGCGTGAAAAGTCTGCGTGAAATCTTGCTGACAGACGCCAAATTTATGCGTTTGCAATGCTCACTTGCCTTTTAATTGGCCTTGCAGTGTGCAATTAAAGTAAATAAAAGAGCATTTTTCCCATTTCATGTGGCTTATAAATACTGAAACGACAATTTTTTGCTGACCAACACGTGGTCAGAGTTCGTTTGATTTATCTGCGCCGCAGGCTAAACTTTCTTGGGTGATAAATTTCTTGGAAGTGTCGCCTTAAGCTTGTCTAATGCCGCGGCACATCTACACAAATTTATGATTCCGAAAAATGCTAATGACTAATATTCGTTTCGAATGGCTCACGTTTCGTGGGAATGTGCTGCTTCTATAATTTTCTCTAAGCATTCTGCAGTTAATCTTGGGTCCACAAAGGCGGCCGAGCAAGGTGCTTCTCTGAAACTCGTCATCAAAATAATTGTTGGGTAGAAGTGTGGATATTTTGCAGTACCAATGTCATAACCATTTAGCAAGGATACTGATGGAAGAAACACTCTACTGCTTAGTGGCAGCTTTTCAGGGAATTTCTATCAAATAAAAAAAGTACTACCTTCTTTTTCCATGGCAATATATGCAAATTTTGTATTTGTAAAAACTCTCTTAGGCAAAATTCGGTAGATATTATTTACATATATTATATATATCATTTATATTTCCAGTAATTACTGTGGTTTTATATTTATTTACAGATTATAAGAAAGCTTTTCTTATGACAAATTACCTGACATATTGTTAAATTCCCTTAAAGTTATATATGAAAAATACTCAAGAGCCTTTTAATTATTCTCAAAACCAATTTAACATATTTTCTTTAAATAAAACTGAAATATGCAAAGATTCTTAGATATTTCCTAGTGTATCTCCAATATACATTGACACAAATCCCATTCAAGGTGGCAGACAATCAAGGGGGAAGGACTTTGTGGTCAAAAGCAGGCGTACAAGGCTGGCTGGAACAATAAGTTATAGAAGCGTTGACTGTTGTCGGCATTTTACCCCACACACCACTCGCACACGATTGTTTAATGAGCTGTACTTGAAATCACTTAAGGGGCGGCTGCCGCCCCAAATTAAAATTATCCCAACAGATCTCAACCCGCTCGTAATAGGTTTGTTTGCGGCTTATCGCAGGCAACAGATTGTCAACAGAAGAATTATCTGCAATGCAGAAAGAGGATAATAGTTCCTGCAGTGGCTAGGGGCACCCAGGCACACGCGTCGTATGCGCAATTTGCATAATGAGCACATGAGGAAAGGAGTTGTCGTCGTCGTCGTCGTCGAAGAAGGTCTGGGAATATTCATGCCTTGGGTTTCCCGTTTCAAGGCAGACAGATGACCCAATTTTTAAAGGGTCCTTCAGCGCCTTATTGAGCTCGAGTCCGAGTCCGAGTCCGAGGCCCTTTTCCTTGCCTATCCTTTTCCCTTTATGCACACTGTATGTCTTAAGTGTCTGTAACCTGAGGCTGAGCGGTCTATTTTGAGCAGTCCAGACATGGACTTTTGGCTTCGGGCCTTAAAGCTAGTTGGATACTTAAGGATTCAGACTGCGTGGCCTCGCAAAAGATACTCTTCTCTTAACACCCGTCCACGGCCACGGTTCAAAGGTAAATAATCGGATAAATATTTGTAATAATTTTGAGGAACGTGCAACGTGGGGAAGACTGGGGAAGACCACTTCCAAGCGAAAAGCCACTGACAGCCCGCAATCAAATGCAGCTCATTAGCATTTGATTTGGCGTCGAATCAAACAAATATTTCCGGCAAAGCGAGCAAACATTGAACCGCCCAAAGTCTGCGGCCTTTGGTCTGTGTCATTGCCATTTGCCATCACAGAGCTGCTTCTCTGCTCCTTCCTCGCATTTGCCATTTGCGGTTAGTTGAGCGGCAAAGTGTAAACAAATCGGCGGGGAAATCTCTCACCAGTAGCGATGCCATGCCACCGCGATGCCATGAATAATGAATAATGAGCCGTGCCGAATGTGAGGTGTGAAAATCAATCGCGCGAATGTGTAATCAATTGAAATAAGTTTTGAGTCCATTAAGCTATCAATGCTTGAACATTGTATACATTATACCCTAATACTATTAGGGGTGTAAATCAATTGGAAGTAGTTCTTATTAAAACGTAGAGACATTTGCTTTCATGTTTCTCAATAAGCAGATTTTTTATATAAAAAAAAACCAACAAACAATTAATTTATTTACATAAAAACTATACTATACAATGAAAAAATCTTACATAATAAATACCTAATGAAACACCCTTTCTTCTTTCATTATTTTCTCCACCTTAGCCAACTATGTAAACCCTTTCCAATCAAGTTGGCCCTGTATAATATCTCTTAACGTTTTCCGAACTCTCTCAACTCATTTAAGCTAAGTTTCCCACAGTGAAAACATAAATAAATGTAAAATATTCCGTAAAATATACAATTTATACAGTTTTCTGTGCATTTGCACATCATTATAATTGTTTCAAGACCCTCGCGTCAAAGATTGATACTACCGAGAGGTCAGAGATTGCCAAAGCAGCCGAAACAATTCGATGAGAATGGTTCGCCCCATTCGCCGCAAGGGCATCGAGGAGGTGTACGGCTCCAAGATGGACACCGTTCATCCGGTCAAGTCCGTGGTGGTTACCAAGACATCGACCATGCGGGCAGAACGAGCAACGGCTGGAGGAGGTGCAGCAGGTGGAGCACCAGGTGGGGGAATCCTCAGTAACCGGCAAGCGGACCCGCGACCCCAACGCACCTATGTGACGGAAAACGATTACTACATCACCACCAATCTGCCAATGACGTCCGGCAATTTGCGAAACGCCAACACAACTGCCTCCCAGATGATGCCCGGCCACGTTCAGCCGTCGCCCTACAATGCAATGTCCTCGCGGCGCAACAACTTGGCGGTCAAGAACAGCGCCCGTCAGCCTCAGATGACCAAGGTGCCACACTTGGCTGTGCCCGAGAACAAGATGAACAATAGTGTCTACACGATGACCAAGCCGAGGGAAAGTCACCGCCATGGCAAGTGCAACACTCAGCGGAGCAACTATGCCTTGAACGTTAACGGCGACTTCTCCGACAAGGAGCTAATGGTAAGCCATGCCCCAAGCAACATCAACCATCGCAGCCAGCACAGCCATGGCCAGCAGATGCAATTGAACCAGAATATGGCAGTGCCGCATCCGCTGCAGCATCAGTTGCACCAGCAGCAGATGCCCCAGAATAGCCACACCAAGCAGCCACATCACCAGCAGTATCAGCAGCAGCTGCAGCAGCAGCAGCAGCAGCAGCAGCAGCATCCACATCCGCATCCCCATCAGAAGCACTCGCGTGGACGTGGTCAGCCAAACCCGACCAGCAAGGCGCACGTGAGTATTGCCGATGACGATGACGAGAAGGAGGACGATCCCGAGGAGTTTTTCGAGCTAATACGCCAGACGGTACAGAAGGCTGTTGGGGTGAGTAAAGCGTCTTGGAATCTTTTAACTTAAAAACTTGCATGTCCTCTTTCTGCAGAACACCATTTCCGATGCTCTGGGGAAGAACTTCCGGGATCTGAGCCACAAAATCGACAGATTCTCTGGTGAACTGAAGCAGACAAACGAGCAGTTGGATAAACTGCAAGAGCAGGTCACAAGCAGTAGGTCTCCTTAAGACTTTACCAAAGCATCTTTAAACATTCTTTTATCTTTTATCCAGAGGTGATCTACTACGGCGAGGAGAACTCGCGTCACTTCCGCTATCTGTGCATGAAATCCGAGTACGATAAAATGTTCTACCAGCACCAATCCATGTTGGCCAGCAATCCCACACCGGAAATGGTCAATGCCTCGCAGGTAAATCTCACAGCAGCCGCCTCGCAGGCCACCAATCTCAGTGGCAAGCCCTCGCAAAGCCTGAAGCATACCTGCATGAAGTTATCCAAGAACCAATCCAAGACAGCCAACAGAAGGGACGACATCCTGAAGTCTCAAGTTCCCTACCATAAGGCTAAACAGCAGCAGCAGCAGCAGCTGCAGCAGAAGCCGGCGGCAGAGCCTCGCAAGTCATCCTCGGACCAGAGTATCACAGTCAAGTCCTCGGAGATAGGCATGCGTGAGGTGCTGGGACAAATACAACGTTTTGTCAACCAAATTCAAATGAATGACATGGCCAAGGGAACGAACAACAAGTCGCTGCATAATCTCGGGGACATTCTGGTGCCAAAGAAACACTCCAGCGACAGACTGGGGACTGAGCCGGGAGACCTGCACACAGCTCGCAATTTTGCCGGCTGTCAGGTGGACAAAAAGGACGAGGACACCGAACTGGATACTCCACTAGACAGTATGGATGAGTACACGGGAATGGACGAGTTCCAATTCTCCTCGGAAGTTTCGTCCTGCAGCGATGACGAAATTTGTGGTGCAAAGTATGGCACCGGAGATGTCACCACCCGAGGTGGTCCGTCCCTAGGAATGCGCACTGCGGCCAACAAGGGAGCCGGAGATGGACAGTAAATCAAGCCAAATGATTCTAAAAATATTATCTGGAAACAAGGAATATTTCCAGCAATTTAATGTTTTAATCCTGACAAAATTGTGGAATAACTTGGTTTTAAAAATTAGGCCAGCTTTTGAATCAGCTGCTCAATGTAAATGTATATTTTCTATAGGGAAACTTAATCAAAAAAGAGATTCAAACTAAACTTAATATTAATTTGTCGAAAACACAATAAATTCTCAAGGGAAATAATATTTAGAATAGAAAAAAATCTTTTTAAAATGTATTAATTTTATTTTTAGCTCAAAGAACACTCATAATAAGAAACTAACCTATTTGCTCTCTAGCAGTTCCAATCCCGGCTGAGTAATGCCCATCGGTGTCACTAATAACTGCATATTATATTGACTGCATAAAAAAAAGCGAATAATAACAACCTGAGCTGGCACCGAAACAAGGCAACCCCTTTGAGCCAGTGGAAGCTAGTGGAAGCCAAGACCTAGCCACCCCCTTTAACCAAACAGCTAACTAACCCGGCCGAAAGGGGCAGACCTGCAGCTGCATTTTTATGGGCTTACACGGCAGTCGCGGTTCCGTCAGTTCCGCCGCTTGCTCAGTTGGTCGAAACAGTTAAAAGAGTGAACGTGGCCCGGAGGCAACCTACTGGTGCGTGTGTGCAAAAAAAAATTACAATTTAAAAATAACCAACAAAAAAAAAACCAAATGCAATCAAGGTTTTCATTTAAATATTCAACTTATGCAACACAAGCCTGGGGAATGGCCCAGAATGAATGACTTCTGTTGGCTTGCTCTGGACATTAATTAAAAGTGTTATGCAAAAAGTCCAAAAACCCGGAAACAAGCTCTGCGAATGTCAAAGCCCAAGGGCCAAGAATGTCTCTGTTCGGCTTTCAAGGATGTCCTTCTGCGGAAATTCAACTGGGAAAATTTCAACTGAGTTTAAATGAGATAACCACAGCAGTGTTAAGAGTTAAACTGATAGACAATATTGAGTTTTAAAACACAAAATAAAAGTTTAAAAAATTACAATTACAGCTCGTCACTTTTGACATGAAAAACAAAGAAAGGGTGAAACCCAAAACTTTTCCCAACCAACTGGCTAATTGCAATGACCAATATTTAAACTGGCTGCCACGAGGGTGGAATATTATATATATATTTTGTAATTATGGGAAAGCGAACACTCTAACCGAAAAACCACTCAATTCTGAGTGACAGTTTGAGCCAATAACCATAACAACCAGCGAGTGCCCGGCCTAAGCCAAGTTAGTCAAAACAAAACGGCCAAAACAGGTGCAATTCGGTACGGTGCTGGCCAGAGGGTGGGTTCCAAAGCAGCTGAAAAAACACAAAACTAACTAAAAGAGTCTAAAAATAACCAATAGAACATAATTGCATGGGCATTGCAAACCTGCTGCTGCACCCGTTAATCAAATTGATTGTCCGCAGCGAGGGAACAAAAATAAAAGCCTGTTATGTGCTGGACAAATATAAAACGAGAATCGCTTTAATTGACCCTAAACTCACTGAGGCGTTCAGTTTTTTTTTCCAACCAAAAACTATTGTGGCCCAAACTGTCCGAGGGCTTGGAGTGCTGCGTGAATCTGTTTAATAAGTGCGCAGCATTAAATCAAAGAACTTTGCCTTAAATAAATTCTATTGATTTTCCCGAAGTGCGAGAATATGAGAAAACAGAAAGGCAGTACTTTTGCACTGATAGTGAGTGTGTGTGTAGTGTGTGCGGGGAAAATCACAAGGAAAATGAACAAAGTGGAAACTGTGCCAACCCAAAGTCGCCGTCTGTGTTAGTGTGACATTTTTTTTAATGCGATTAAAGTGCAACACTCTCCACGCAGTCGGCAAATGCTTGAAGTGGCCAGGAAAAATGGCAAAAGCTTAAAATAAAATTGTACCCATAACGATTCAAAGCCCTGTTCAATTGCTAATTTCCAACTCACAATTTTCTTTCTGTGTGTTTTACAGAGTGCTCGCTCTTAAAATGCCACTATCGTTTCGTGTATGTTGAAGAAGGAAAAACTGCAATATAATTGTAATTTTTTGTTTAATTAAAAACCATTAAACTCAAGCCAAGGAAGGTCATGGCTTCGAGGCAGTCTGGCCGCAGGCAGCCATTGCCATTGGGTGAGTACACAGTAAATGATGTAAGGCCAAGGGAAAATGCACTGGCATAAGTGGAAACTGGACAATGGAAACCACTCAGAGGGGATTTCCTTATACTTCTTCAGAGAATTGTACAAGAGAAGACTGCTACTTGATTGACTTCTTTTACTGTGAAAAGGAATTTAAACAAGGAAGCTCCTTGAAGGAAGCCTTTTATTGAGAATCTCTGCTTAAGTGTTTCTAGAAAGAGTTTATTTTACGAAATTTAAATTAAAAGAAATACATTCTCTATTTATTTTTAAAAGTATTTGATAAATCAGTTATTTGTAACCAATTTCATATTAAAATCAATTGGTAGCTTATAAAATATATTCATATAAAATATTTAAAATATTTCTCCACTATTTTCAGCCCTGCTATGTATCCTCATCGCTCTCCCCTGCATCTTGGAGTGCCAGGGCATAGAGGTGACATCACCGACCAAGAAGTCAGCTCCCCTACGCATAACCAAACCACAGCCCACAAGTCAGCAGGTCAAGCCCAGCAGTATTACCGCAAAGCCACCAACCACAACAGTGGCCATGGCCCCCACCACCACCATCGATGATGGAGCCTCCAGCTCCAGCTCCAGCGCCAGTGCCAGTGCCAGTTCGAGCTGGCACGATGGACAGCTGGCCCCGCTCATATCGTCCACCACGGAAAGCAGCAGCAGCAGCAGCGATGGAACGAGCGACACTTCAGTGCCGGAGATATGTCTCAATGGCCTCCAGATAACCGTCGACAGTCCGGATGAGGGAACCGTGATACGGAAACAGGATGAGTTCGTGAAGATAATAGAGGGTGACGTGATGCTCAGTGTCCTGACCAAGGATCCCATCTCCGCGATGTTTGTTATCAATCGCCTGAATCAGGCCAACTTTTTAATGGCAGACTTTGAAATTGGTTTGTGATAAGCCTTAAATTTAATTAAATTAAAATCAAGCTAATAATGAATACATTTTTAAAATTAATTTATTATTTTTAGGTATTCGCGCCATCAACATTGACAACAACAGCTTGGCCGAGAACATACTCCTCCAGGAGGTTCAGTTTATGCAACAATGCACCGACTTCTCCATGGGCATCTTCATCGATTTGGAGCTGTACAAGCAACTGGAGTCGGTGATAAAGGATCTCGAATACAATATCTGGCCTATACCTGGCACCCGAGACCATCTTTTTCCAAAAGTTGCCCATTTGCTGCATCAAATGCCTTGGGGCGAGAAAATTGCCTCCGTGGAGATAGCCACCGAGACACTGGACATGTACAATGATTTCATGGAGGCCGCACGCCAAGAGCATATGTGCCTGATGCACTTCAAGAGCGATGAGAACGTGTACATTCTGTTTGGCAATAAGGTGGCCAGTCACTTTAAGGAAAATGGAACTCTGTTTGCAGTGCCCACCGATCGCACGGATGATGAGTTTTTAGCAGGTGAGTAAAAGATACTTTTCCGAAATACAGTTTCTATAGGTAGCTTCTTACAGACTTGCCAAACCGCGCTTTTATCCTCATGGAAAACGAGATCGATTTGAGTACCAGCACTGAACTGGACAGCTCTCATACTACCCTCGACGAGATGCTGATTGGCAGGAGCATAGTGCCTTCGAGAGTGCTCAGCTTTGCTGGCTCCATTGTGGACCTTATGAACTGGCTGCGTGGCTCCCTGGCCAAGCACTGCCAACGGGAGAGGGAGCTCTACTCGCTGAAAACTTGCTTTAACTTCCTCAACTTCATCGAGGACTGGCGAACATCTGAGTATAGACAAGCTCATGAAACCGCTGAGATTCTGTCGCTCTTGGCCATGCGTAAGCTGGCCACAGCCATGAATTTTCAAATGTATCAGAAAAAGGTCCTCACACTGGATAAGATCACTGGCGAATCACGAACGGAGCTGCGCGAGATAGCATCGCAGAACTTTGTGACAAATGTGACCACTTACTATCACTACAACAGGGATAATCACACCAGCCTGGAGCTGAAGACCAAGTTTGGGCAAGTTTTCAACTGCCAATACAGTGCCGGAGATAATCGAAGGTATCCCTTCTTGTTCGAAGGCGAATCTGTGATGTTCTGGCGCATCAAGATGGACACTTGGGTGGCAGCTGGACTAACTGCAGCTATACTCGGCCTGATTGCTACTCTGGCCATTCTGGTCTTTATCGTCGTTCGCATCTCGCTGGGCGATGTCTTTGAGGGCAATCCGGCCACTTCGATCCTGTTGCTGCTCTCTCTGATCCTGGTCTTCTGCTCCTTTGTGCCCTTCTCCATCGAGTATGTGGGAGAGCAGCGCAACTCTCATGTGACTCTGGAGGATGCTCAGACTCTGAACACCTTGTGCGCCGTGCGAGTCTTTGTGATGACGCTGGTCTACTGCTTCGTGTTCTCCCTGCTCCTTTGTCGGGCCGTAATGCTGGCTTCGATTGGCTCGGAAGGTGGCTTCTTGTCCCATGTGAATGGTTACATACAGGCAGTGATTTGCGCCTTCAGCGTCGTCGTCCAGGTGGGCATGTCGGTGCAGCTGCTCGTGGTGATGCATGTGGCCTCGGAGGCGGTGTCCTGTGAGAATATCTACTATGGAAGGTGGCTGTGGGGCCTTCTGGCTTACGACTTCATCCTGCTGTGCTCTCTGGGCGCATTGATACCTTCTTTCTACCGTTCGCAGCGTAACTATCGCGAGGGCATTCTTATTGTCATAGGAACAGTGCTCATTATGGTCATTTGGGTAGCTTGGATAGCCTTGTCTCTCTTTGGAGATGAATGGCGTGATGCGGCTATACCTTTGGGACTTCAGGCCTCCGGCTGGGCAGTGCTAGTGGGCATCCTGATACCCCGCACCTTCCTTATTGTGAGGGGAATTGAGCGATCGGACATTGCCCAGGCTTTGCCATCGCTAACCTCACTGGCCTTTGCCCAAAACAATCAGTACTCCTCGGAACAGGTAGGATTTCTTACTTTTTCTTTTAATTTTTAGTTACTAAAGGAAGAATTTTATTATTGCAGAGTGTCTACGAGTGCGTTAATCCCGCCATGCGCCACTGCGCGCAGGATGAGGTCAACCACCAGTCGCCCAGTGAGATTCCCACGTTACCCCTGCGTGGAGGCGGACCCCGACGCCAGCAGTTCTTTGCCAATCTTCGTCAGGCTAATGCCAATATCAATCCCCAGCGTCCTCCACCTCGACCCAAGCAAAGTCCTTCCCGTTCCTCAGTATCCTCGCTGCCTCCCTCGCCCGAAAGCAACAAGATCACCCGGTTTTAACCTGGTTCAAGCCAGGTTTTCTAGATGATTTCACGATCCTGCAATCCATCCTTGACCTGCGTCTGATGATGCGCATCTAGTCAAAGCTCCAAGAACTCGAATTAAGCCTATTAATCACTGACGAACCAAGATCTTAAGAAAGTTCAGATTAATAATAAAATTATACCACAATTATATTAAAAAAATCTAAGAAAATATTTTATTATTGGTTAATGAGCCTTGAAAAAACATGGAATATCTTTTATTCAAATCTTAAATCTTAACTTTGTCCCACTGAAACCGCTCCTGGTTTTTCTCATGCCCGGAAAAGCGAATTTTCCGCTTTGGTTTGTGCACCAGCTAGGCCAAAAAGCTTCTTAAGCTTTATAACTCTCTCTCTTTCTCTCTCTTTTTCCCTGTTTTTAGCTTTGGTCTATTCCCATAACTCTAATTGGCTGGGCAAACACGTGACAGAGCAAACAACGAACAACGCAGGGCCACAAGGAATTCATCTAAGGCTGAACAACAGCGGCGACGTCGACGAATACGACGACAATCGTAGGACTCAATATCCTTGTGCGTCACGCGACATCGGACGCCGCCCGTCGTTTGTTTGGCCTTGGCCAGGGGCATAGCAAGGATATGGGGTCTTACTTACAGTCGAGGACGCTGACGTCAGGGTGACACTGGCAGGGGCTGCCTCGCTCGACCATTGACCGTGGTACATGGACAAATGCGCAACAAGATATGGCATCTTGGCCGGCTTGAAGAAGCGAGGTTGCCGCAAAACTACCGACTAAACGCGACCATTTCAAATGGCGCCGATTTCGCTGACAATGCCACGCGCCAGGCATTAGGGCTATATACTATATAAACACATATACTATATATATACTATATACAGGGGGAACCACAATAAAGTTATGCTTTGCCATGTAATCTCGCCCGAAAAGCCCCACCGAAAATCCCCCTCTCGACAAAATGTATTGCATACTTTTTTGGTAGGCGCCGCGGCGTGGAAAGCGCTTTGTTTTCCGCGCTCTTTTCCCTGCAATGGCCTGGCCGTTGGCATAATTTGCACTTCATTTGCCGACAACAAGGAGGAGAGGCGCTCACAGGCACACGCAAAAAGGAAATGTCTTAGCCTGCCAAGGACACGGATAAGGATGAGCTTCAGTGGGTGTTTGCGATTGCCGGCTGGCGATAGCCCTGCGAAATGGGTTTTTCCTCTCGCTTTTCGCCCCTTTTCCTTCTTATTTGTGTGTGTGTCCTTGCGTATGTTTTGGCATAATTTTCAGCACAGTTTTCGTAATTAAATTCAACGATTTTCTGCGCAAGATTAGGGAATATTCAAATTATCCATCCGCCGAGCATAGAACTCCCTGCAACTCCCTGGTCGTAATTGGCGATGTTAAGCAGCATATAATCATGGCCATCCCCGAGGATTTGCAGCTGGAGTGTGCGTGTGACACTTGACTGTCAAAAGCCGTGCTACGTGACATTATTAGCAATGCAGTCCTGTCGCTGCCGCATGTCCTTAGCCGGCACGGCGTGCTGCCGGCCAGCGTTCAACGGGGCGCATGATTTATGACTATGACAGAACTAATGATGCCACATTCGTTAGAGACACTGCCGCTGCCGCTGCCGCCGGGCCAGGCGTGTGGCACAAGGACACATCCATTTACTCCTACATAACTATGTATATCTCCGTCTGCTACTCACCATATTTGTCCCCTCCACTGAGATTCTCTTTGGGAAAAGTCAAATTTCGAAGCGTCACCGGCTGTGACGTTCAAGCGATAACATTTGGCGAAACAAATCATAAAAGTCTCATCCACTTGTAAACTTATACTTGTAGTTCAATCTGCCACATGAAAAGTTCTTTCTTTTGTTGGAAACATGCCATAAAAAAGCAACCATTCCCTGCATTGGCTCCTGAATGATTCAACAGAGTATCCATCGCTTCACAGTGACGACATCAACTCATCTACCGGTAAAAATCAGACATTATGGTTGGGAGGCTTACGCTGAAAGAAAAAATGTAGTAAAATATTATATCTGTGAATTTTTATATTGTGAGAATATATATTCTTTAAAGCTCTAAGTCAAGTCTAGAATGATCTTTGACTTAAGCTGAACTCTAATTTTGAATAAATTTTAATACAATTTGTTCAGAAAAAAAACCCAAAGTGGTATTGAACTCATTATATTTTAATAAATACAAATTATAATAATAAGAAAATATGTGCATCTTATTTAAGCCCAAATAAATAATTTTGAACAGAAAAAAACATTCAAAAAATATTTACATATCTAAAAAACGCTTAAGATCTTTGGTATAAAAAAAGAAAGAACGTTTCAATAAGAAAATATATTGATATCGAAATAATCGGGCTTGATATCGTTTAAAAATATCGAAAAACTTGAATATATCGAATTTTTTAACATCGTAAAAGGTTTACTTTTCTAAAGTATTTTTTGGATTTATAATATTTATTATATATAAAAATATATATTATCTGTTTTCATATTTTTTAAGTAATCTTTCTCCGTGTCAATACATTTTTGTTTGAGAATGCGTATCTGCTCTGGCATGTCGCCAAATGTGCGCCACATCCTGCGACGACTACGACGTTTGCCATTTGCCTGTATTAGTCATGCGGCCCGAAAAAGACATGTGACGCTCGGGATCCCGAGATCCCACCACTCCGATATGGCATGCATATATATAGGACGAGGGCTTTTACTATGCGGGGACGTTCCTGCTATTTTACAACTACAGTGCCGTGCTCTTCGGCTTGAAGCGGGTGTTGGATGGGGTTGAGTGACGCTGAGTTTCCCTCCCCTCTGGTGGCTTTTCCACGCGGGCCGCAGATAGCGGCAAAGCCGAAACAAAAAGCTTTTCATTCATCAAAAATAATCGGCTGGCGGGGCGTGCGACAGAGATGGGCAATGGACGATGGGTGTAGGAGCGGGATGGATGGCGGGTGGAGTTTGCGCCATTTGCGAAATAAAATAATTTCGGGCAGCTATTTTTCGCCTATTTCATGGCTTCGCTCGGGCTCTTGGCTATTTTCGACACAATCCGCTGGCCAACTTGACGAAGCTTCTATTTTTGTGCTCGCGCCTTCCACATGCGGTTGTTGCTTTCCCTTTTGACTTTTCCCCCTCTCCCTTTGCCCAATTTCCCTTTACCCATTTGCCATTTTTCACTTTTCGACTTCTTCAATTGCGCTTTAGGGTTCATTCATGAAATTTGACAAGCTGCCTTGCGTCAACCGAACAAAGGCGAATTTCGGAGCTTTTCTTTTTATTTTCCCTGTTGTTTTTCTTCTTATTTCGTTTGTCATTTTAATTGCCTCGAGGTGGCTATTTTTAGGCGCCCCTTGAGCCCTCGAAAGGAGTATTATGGCAATAAATTAAAACAAAGACAACAAACTATGAACTTTGGTAAATAAATTAAAGCCATAATTGTTTATTTATTGATTAATTTGGCACTTATTTAATTAAAATATTATATTTATATTCTATTATTTTAATAATTATTTTGAAATAAATTGTGTTTATTTTGTAATATATTTATTAAAATTATATTATTTTATATAAACTCTTATGAAGAATAGTTTAAAAATTCGTTTATTAAACAGAAAAAGCTTTTCAATAATTTTTAAATATTAATAAATATGTAAACAATAATGTTTATAATAATAAGGCGTTCAGATAATGCTTATAAGCCACTAAATAAAATATGTAAACATATATGAAAATATTCACTAAATGTATAATAATTGATTTATTATAAAAAATTCAGAATATGGCAAAAAATAAACAAATACAAAATAATGTACATAAATATCACTACAGTTTTATGAAATTTTAAATAAAAATAATAATACTCAGTTATATTTCCTAAAACTGTAAACACTTCAAACAAAACTTCTAATTTAACAATAATCCCCTCTACAATTTCATAATTTTTAAATATTTTAAACCCCTAATTTTGACACAAACAAATACAGACCCTTTCAAAGATCTCTTAACCTAAGGACCTGCGGCTTTTCCCTGCTCCTTGGCACTTTCCCTCTCTACGGCGAACAGCTGAGCGCTGGTGGTCCTCGCGTCCGGAAAGCTTTCGTTAAGTTGGCTAGAGCTTTTCCAACATGTTCCACACACACACACTCACACACATGGCACTAGAGCAGAAGGAAAATCCTTGGGCACGCGGTTTGGAGCCCAACAAGGGGCTTTTCCTTCAATCTGCCACTCAGTTCGCGACGTTAACTCCGAGACTACGGACACGAGGACGGCCAAAAGCAAACGGAAAATCGCTGAGATACCAACCTCACACACACATATTTATATACACAGCTGTGTGTGTGTGTGTGTGTATAATTGAAGCGCCAAGTGCCAGTGTCCTAGAAATTAAACGTATAACAAAATAAGAACCGAATCGAATCGAAAGCGATAATGGAAAAGTAATTGGGGGAGGAGAGCCGCAGTTGATAAGGCAGAGCCGAGTCCGAGTGTGAGGTCTTGGGAGTCTTGGGAGAAAAGTGCAAGTGAAAAGTGGCTGAAAGAAGCAGAAAATCAAACACTCACACACACACATATATACAGAGGCACAAAGGAAACGTCATATGCCAGAGGCAGAGCATTGACAGGAGCGGGAGCACAAGCAGGAGCCCAGTGGAAAAGCATTTTGTGTATCCTATATTGTGTGGCACACACAGCCAGGACAGCGGAGCGTGTCCTTAGCCATAGTTCCCAGCAAACAACAACAACAACAACAAAACGGCAACAACAATAGCAATTACATCGTGTAGTTGCCGTAATGATAGATTTCAAAAAATAAATTGAGCAAATTATCGTATAAAACGTGCTGCCCCGCTTGGCAAAAGTCTAAAAATAACCAAAAGTATATACAAGTATCCTGTCACCGCAAACTAACTTTAAATTATGCATGCACATTGATTTTCCGACCACGGCCCGGTTGTTGTCCCTAAATATCGCCATCATCACCGCCATCACCCACCATCATCATCGTCCTCATCAGCAGCCGCCTATCCGGGCAATCGGCTTTGTCGTCGCATGTTATCAGCGGAACTGGCGTCCTCGACGGCTTTGTTGAATGCGAGTTATCAGCGCAGCAACGGCCCCGCAAAAGGTAAGCATTCTGCCAGGCCAACCTGCCATTCCTGGCATCTTGTAAATAGAATGTAAGCCGGTCCACGCGGCGTATGAGTGTTCTTTGGCTTGCGGCAGGAAAGCACTTTATTGATTAGGCCAAACGCCAAACAATGTTAATGAATGCCCATTATTCTCTGAGAGAAATCTAAGGAACAAAATGAAAAGCTGCTTTTTTTAGGGAAGAGTAGATATTGCTTATAGAAAGAGGAATAGATGGTGTAAGATGTGGATATGTGGGTTACAAAAAGCTTTAAGATTGGTAATTAAATCAGTTACGAATCGAATTAACTTATTGTTGATTTTATTTTGGCATTAGGCTTTTAAATTGCATTAAAAATTAATAAATATCTCTTCAAATTTTGAGCCTTTATGGCATTTAGGGAAATCTTAAAAATATAATTTCAATTCCTTTTAAATACCATTAAAATTATACCATAAGAAATCTTTTTCATTTCTAAAACGCATTTTCTTTCGTTACTTTGAATAATTTCTGCACTTTTTCCTCTGACTAAGCCCTCGTTTTCCCCCCTCTTTTCGACAATATTTTCAATATAAATGCCTTCATATACAAAAAGGACATTTATAACTCATTTAGAGCGCTTATTAACACATACACACGAGGCGGGGTGCAAACCTCATTAACACCCCTTGGACATGACCTATCCGTAGTCCCTGGGCTCAGGCCAGCGTCCTGAATGCTGCGTCATTGTTGGCACTACAACTGCTTTTAATCAGATTTCAATTATAATTCCATTTAACTGCGCTAATGTCATTTGGCGCCCACTGCAGGCTGCTGAAGCTGCATCAGAGTTCGCCCACTGTCACCCAACCAGCCACCTCTTGCTACTCCTACTACAAAATATCTGTGGAAGCAACACCCACGATGGAAAGGACCTACTGCAAGGCCCACGCTGGGTAATTTCCTTTTGTGCAACAGCATTTTAATGCAATTTATTAGGTCTGACACAATGGCCAATGGCTGCGCGCCGATGGCGTTGAAATTTCCATTTGAACTGCCACCGGAAATACGGTTATAAAATGTCAACAACAATGCCAACCAAAAACAGTGTCCACACATCCGGTATGCCGAGTCGAGTCTGTGTGCGAGTGGGCATTGCTGACCGGGTTTTTTTTAACTGTGACATGAATAGTATATATAGTTTTATGGCTTGCTTGGGTTTAAAACTAAGAAATACTTAAGGAAATGAAATTATTAACTAACTTAAATTTATTTTACATTATTATATACGTTTTAATCAAAAGAAAAAGTAATTAAATACTGCCATCTCTTATAACTTATGTAAATATAATTATTTTAACTTCGTTTAGTTCGTTAATTCCCCGAAAAATCCTTCTTGGCCCTAGAATATATATTTCCCGAATCCGCTCCTGGCTCTAAACAATTTTACGGCTTGTTGTCATGCAGCTAAGACCAAACGCCTTGCGACCTACTGCAAGTCGTTTTATTCCTTCTTGACTTTTCACTGAATTTCCAACGGCATGCAACAAGAAGTTTGGTCTGAAATTGACTTTATGGCCTGCATTCAGCAAGGCAATTGGCTTAATTATACAAATTGTTTGGCGGATTATAAATTAGACAGCAGTTTGCATATCGAAAAAGGTTAGGTTAACGAATTATCCTCAAGTGGAGGGGATTTCCAAAAAGCTAGGGAAGCTCTTAAGGAAATTTGATTTAAATTTCAATAGTATAAAGTGTGAAATATTTTTATTTTTATTATGAAAACAGTTCTTTTTCATAAAAACAACAAAGGAAGGTAGACGAGAGAGAGTTAAGTGAAATCTTGTGTTTTTGACTAGCTTTTGATTGCATTTATAGTTGGACTTCAGAGACACACATATGTATGCTTTGTTTATTTGAATAAAACAGGAAATTGAGTGTCCTGTTTTAGACAAGAGATTCCTTTGAAGACCATTTCCGGGCTTTTTCTCTACTTCTTTATCTTGCATTTGGCTCTATTCTTGTTAATAAAAGATGTTACCAAATAGATTTCACACTAAAGTGGCAGAAAATAGAGAAAAACTCAAATTTAAAGTATAAAGTTATATTTTTCAACCACAAAAACATATAAATCTTTCTCAAAAAGTAATCTCTTACGCCTTTTCACATACTCAATTCTTTGTTTTTGACACAAAGTTCTTGTAACGTTTCTGATTTCCTTGTTTTTTTCACCTTTCATATCCTGCAGATGAAGTTTGCCTCTCGACAACATATGACAAGTGCCACACAGCAGCAGCAGCAACAGCAGCAGCAACACCGACACCAGCAACACCTAACGAGGCAGCCGCTACAATGACCAAGCAATTGACAACGGTTACGGCAACCAATGCGGCATCCAGCATAACCCAAGCGGGCGACTTGGCGCCCACAGTTATATCCCCGACCTCGGCCACAACACTCGAGACTGGCGGAGGAGCAGCAAGCTCAGATGGAGGAGGAGGAGGAGGAGGTGGAGGAGCAACTGCCAACGAGGCAACAAAGACTTTGAAGCAACCTGCAACAACGACAGCGACAGCGAAACCCTCGAGTAGCGATGCCAGCGGCCGATCGGCAGCTCTGGAGCGTGCCTACGTGCACGATGTGTACGAGCATTGCGAGGAGCCCACGGGTCCTGTGCGTCCCAGGATGGCCCATTTCCTGGCCGGCCTAGAGCCTGGCTCCGTGGTCTGTGACGTGGGTTGCGGGAGTGGGCGATATCTAACGCAGTGCAATCCTGCCATATGCACCATTGGCGTGGAGCGCTGCTATCGGCTGAGCAAGGTGGCCCACGAGAAGGGCGGCGAGGTGAGTTTGCCATGGTCTTGACTTCTGAAGCCCTGAGTCCTGAGTTCTTGTCTCAAGAGAAATGTTACAATATATTATAGCGTATTTAAGAGAAATCAGTTTACGAGTTCGACTTACAAAGTTAATATGGTTAAAACCAAGACAACATAGATCCTTACAAGAGGCTAATATAGCCTAAAAGGATTTAGTTTTATTGTCTTTGCATAATAAAATAATAACCGCTTTTTTACAAACAGTTTTTTTAAAGTTAAAATTCAAATTCTAATTTAATTTTCCTATTCAAAATATTATATATTTTCCCCCTAATTTAATGACCCAATTTAAACAGAAACTTTTTACTTTTCTTGGCCAAATTCCTTTCAAAAGTTTGTTATTAATGGAATTTGCCAAATGAACTTCGCATGAGCACATCCTTGGAGTGTGTGATGTGTGTGCTTGTGCAATCTAATTGCAGCCTGCTAATTGCATGTGTTTGCAGCGGTCGTGTTCCTTGGCATACTCTTGGCCATGCAATTGACCCATTTAACAGCTAACAAGCTGGGCCGTAAAACATCTGCTCCTAGATTCGATTCAAATGCCTGGCCTGGCCCACTTGAGTTGGCCATTAGCGGGGAGAGCATAAATTATGCTTATCATTTGGTTGGTCGTACGCCGTACGGGTATTATTTGCACATGTTCCGTCCGACAGTTTTTAATGCCTCATAATTGCAAAAACGGTCCACAATGGAGCCGTAAAACGAGAACGAGTTTGGAGAGCGGAGCAACGAGCCGGATCTAATAACCTGCAGATGCGTGACCAACCAGCAGAATTGCATAATGGCCAATGGCATTAAATGCAGTTCAGGCTTCTGCTGCTGAAATTAAGCCATTGGGAATGGGATTTGCCAGCAGTTCTTAAATGGGAAGTTTAAATGGGTTTAGGAAGGATAATCAGGGCATAATAGCAGGAATTTAATAGAAATTTATACATTTTCTTTAAAACTATTGTTTGTGATGTTTAAAATTAAAAGGATTTTCCAAATGGAAAAAAAGCCAAGTTGATAAAGCTGAACCTTACGAAATGCTAAAGTCGATATATGTGCGATAAATCGATATCCTGATTTATTTATCGGACAAAAAGTATCGGAAGAAGAAACAAATAAATTAAATAACATATTGAGGATACGTTAGGAATGTTATTCAAACTTTTTAGATATTAAAAAATCGATAAATCAGTTATTTATTGTATTTAATATCTATAATATCCGAAGGATAGACAAATATTTTAATTAATTAAATAACATATTCAGGATACAATAAAACGATAAATTCGATACATCAGTTTAATAATTGTTTAAAATTTTATAATGCGTTATTTATTGTCGATATATGACTATATACATTATAAGTCAGGTTACGTCCCCCTTAACCCTTTCCAAAAAAAAACAGTTCTCCTTTACAACAAGTGCGAAAAAAGGGGTTAACTTTTTTACCCACTTCAGTGTGAAGTATTTGGAAATTGAAAAGTTTATGGGGCAAAAGTGCACGCTCGAAGCTCTTCTCGCCACAATTAAGTGATACGCTCGGCTATGTCATAATGAACATGAACTACGGCGCACTTACTTTCCTCGAACAATATTCCCCTTAACAATGACACAACACTGCTGCTGCCTGGGGTTCCCCTTTTGCTATTGTCCTGGTGCTGCTCCTGCTGCTGCTGTTGGCAACCGAGAACATTTCCTTTTACAAGGAACTACAATAAATTGCAAACTACCCCCGCTATATAAAGACCGTTATTCAGCGGTGGCCGCCTGAGGTATGCAATGTGCTCTCTGCAATAATCTATTGCTAACGCCGGGCGCTTATTTATGGTGCCATTTCCAGGCGGACGTCGGAGTACCATTTCCCAGAGCTTTCGAGAATGCATTTCCATTTACCATTTTCCTTCTCCATAATCGACAACACGCATTCTTCGCATTTAAATTGCTTTTGCGTGGGACTGACGGCGGCAACAACAACAACAACAATAAAGAGTTGCAACTGCGATTTACGATGAAAACGATTTAATTTATTTAATAACAGGCTACATTACCGTGACCGGACAGGAGTCTAGGGTCTCCGATTGTCCTTGAATCCTTGACATTTAACCAACGATTATTCGCATGTGTTTCTAATCACTCTTCCACTCGGCACATTTGCATAACAAAGCTTAGTGGAGGTAATCCCCTTAGATCCCATTCGATCCGATCCAACGTTATTTCTATTTGCCTAATGTGTTTAAAATAAACCCAACTGCAAAATGCACACAATGCGAACGTGACATGCAAGCGAATTCTAGGTTTTAGTTGCGGAATCGCAAAAACTTTATGCAAAACCAATTTAACTTCGGCCCGGGGCCAAAGTTGCAACTTTGATTTCTGCAGCTCAGCTCGTGCATGGCCTGATTTTCAATAATTTTGTAAAGCAATAAAACGGGAAATGGAACATCTACAAACAGGGAAAGAAAATGCATACCAAGAAGTAGGTTTATTTCTTGGCAAATTGATTTTAAACTGGAAAAACAGAGCTGAAGATAACGGAAAATATTTATATATCGGTACTACATTGAAACATATACAAGACGATATTCAAAGGTTTCGATAAATGAGCGATAAATCGATATTCTGTGTTATATATCAAATCGTCTTTAAGGTTATCAAGTTTAATGATCGGTTAGAAATGTAACGAACTTTAAAATTATTGATAATATCGATATCATAAAGTTAATACTTCGATAAATCGAACTTTAGGATATATTTTAATTTAAAATAAAAATAATAAAAGTATTATTTTATTTATACAATATAAAGGTACCAAATTCTTCTCTGTGTACCCAAAACCCCGAAATCACACTCGCACACAGCGAGTGAGGACATCCTGTGGAGCTTTGCTGGGAGCTCGTAAATCTTAACCCGCCCAAAATGGCGCATAAAAATGGCAACAGTGCCGCAAACATAAAAAAGTGAAACTCAATAATAGCTGCGGAAAGCGGGAAGCAGGTGCAGAGTTTTTCGGTTTCGGTTTTTTCTGGGCCAGGTGAAACCTGCAATTTTCATCGGCCAAAAAAGAAAGACGGAGAGCAAACACGGAGCCAAAGAGGTAAAAGAAGCAGGCCTGAGGGTCTGTGCTTGGCTAAAGCGTCATTTAAATAAGCCGCAAAGAGAAACTGCATACAGTATAAGGATGTCTCTGTGCCCCCCATACCGTTGTGTGCCTTTTGGAGACTTTGCATTGCGCTCTGGCCTCATTAGCGTGCAACGTGGCGTATGCGTAACACGCCGCACTTTCACCTGACACTCTCCCTCGCTTGGCAGAAGCCTGTCAGAATAAATTTTAAAATTCAAAAGCGTCATGTGCCCGACCCGTGTGACATTACACACATCACACGCGCACACCCCCTGCCTGTGAAAAATGGCGACTGCTATAAATACGATTTGTAAAGAGAATAAAGAACCCAAGAACCCAGCCATCCCCATGCCTGTGAGCTGGATGCGCCCGAATAAAGGATATGGGAGACAGCGACTGGCCAGGCAGATCCGATGAATGGGTCTGCAATGAGAGTTATGCTCATGAGCAGCCAACAAAAGCTTGCTTACCTAAAATGCATGAGATTCCGTTTGTTTGCCTGAGCATCTTTCACTTGGAGAAATTATTTAAGGCTTGTGCTTCCTTAATAAATAGTTTTTACATTTAAGTTCCTTTAAACAAAGTGCCTCTTGAATGTTTAAATTAAAAAGGAAGCTAAAATCCTCTTGGATTGAATGCTAAAATGCAGTTTCCTGCTCTTCTTTATTAAGAATTTGGCAAAGTTTTTCCTTTTTGTCTGGCTGACTTTTCCTACCAAAATCCTCCTTAATGTCTTCATCTTCTAATGCATCCAAAAAATGTCTATGCTTCGATTCCCATTGACAGTCCAGGGTCTTGGAAATAACACTTATGTTAATTGATATTTGCTAAAGACTTCTTCCAGCTGCAATGCCTGGCAGTTTTGTCTGAATTTTTCGCTTTTAACCAGGTGGCCAGGCAGCACCCCAAGCGGAAAACTCTCAGCAGGAGTAGCAGAAGGCTTGGCGGGTCAAGGATTTTCCTTTTTCCCTTCTGCAGCAGGCACATACAACCAACCAACCACCCACAGTGCAAATACACACGGACATTTGTGATATTAGGTGGCAGGAAACGGAAATACGAGAAAATAGAAAATTGCACCAAATAAATTGCACAATTTTTAACAACGAGAGGTGGCATTTATATGAAACTTTTACCTATATTTAATTTAACAGTTGATCGAGCAATGTAAATTAAATCCGAAAGGCTATTAAATTTCCAAGAAAATTGCAAGAAGTTGCCTAGAATCGATATTGTTTTTCCCATTGATACGTTCAGCAGTGTGTGTGTGTGAATGGAAAACACGTTCCCTTGTTTGGATATATCATTCTTTTATTCTGTGCCGTGTCCCCTGTTACCGTAATTGACACCATCAGTTCTGGCCATGACATGAAAATGAATATAAATGGCGTGTGCATCGCAGGTTGGGATAGGTCAGTCATTGTTCAAGGCATCTCCGCTTTGTTTCCAAAACCGAAACCGATAACTTTATTTGGTCAGCTCGGAAAGAAAAAGTTGCTAATTGCAAAAAGATGTCAGCCAGCCGGAAAGGACACTGGCGTATTCAATCAGGCTGCAATGCCTTTGATATGGAAATAAAGTTAGTGACATCCTTTTTGAGCAGCGAACTGAACCCTTTCCTTCTTTCTGAAATTGCATCATGTGGATTGTTGGTTTGCATATTTTTGCGGTCATGTCCTGGGGGAGGATTCTGCCAGGGACTTGTCGCCAAGTTCTTGTTTGGCTTGTGGAGCCGTAGCCATCTTTGACACAACTTAATTGACACGGCTCCCTAGGGAATCGCTGAGATAAGAGAGTTTTGTGGTGATATGACACTGTTGTCTTGGGAAATTAAAGACTGTAGGAAACACTGAAATAATATTTATACTATAAAAATATAAATTAATTATATTTATCAACTTACTCAAATTTTTCCTTCATTCCCTTTTCAGGTGGCCCTCTGCGATAATCTTGAGTTACCCTTCCGAGACGACAGCTTCGATGCTGTATTGTCACTGGCCGTGGTTCATCACTTTGCCACCACGGAGCGACGAGTGCAAGCTCTCAGAGAGTTGGCCAGAATTCTGAGGATTGGCGGTCGAGTGGTGATCACCGTTTGGGCCCTGGAGCAGCGACATCGGCGCTTTGAATCCCAGGATGTGCTCATACCCTGGCAGCCGCCCAAAAATCGAAACTATTCGTACTCGGACGAGGAAGATGACGACAATTTTCAGCCGCCTTATCATGCCTACACAGAAGACTCCACAAATTCCAGTCGATCGGCGGGGGATGGAGACAGCTCGAGTCTCAGTTCTTCCTCGCCAGGGGAGTCCTGCTACAGCTTTGTGCGACGAGCCATTCAGGTATTAACAAGTTTCTAAATCAATTTTTTTATAGAAAACTAATTTACCATAAAATAATTTATCCCCAGAAACTGGCCCGTGGGCGACGCCATGCCTGGTTCATGGACTCCTGGTCGTCGAAGGACACTAAGAACGACAGCAGCCTGGACTATGAGGATGCCAAAGACCTGCCCATTGAGCTGCGGCGTCTGGAGGACTTTGAGGACTTTCCCGACCCGCCGCTATCCGCTGGCCTCAAGTCCCGTAGCCTGGGCAGCATCCTTCAACCTCCACCCCGCCAGATTGTGCGCTCTCGCTCCAGTGTCCCCAGCCTGGGAGGTCCTCTAATTCCCGGCGAATCGAAGGCCACAGCGGCAGCTATGCTCCTGAATGCTCCCGAGGGTCAGCAGCTCCAGATGAATGGGGGGCGACACTCACCGCCTACGACAGCCAGTGCTGGGAATACCCTTAGCCGCCGGCCCAAGCTCATCAAGCAGAAGCAGTCTCTGTGCGATGATGATGCTGCCACGCCCTCCGCCAACGAGACCTTTCAGATGCTCAGCAGCTACAATGGCTCCAATGGCGGGGTAAGCAGCAGTCTGTATACGAGGAGTGGCTGCTATGCCGGCAACTTCCATCAACACCCGTCCTCCTCGAACACCTCCACGACGGTGGCCACACCGGCCTCGGGGGCAGCAGCAGCTGGAGAAGGAGAAGCAGCAGTACCGGGAAGCAGTGCATTCCTGCGCAAACAGAGCTCCCTGAACGAGGAGCTAATGGCTTGCAATCGACTGCGAGAGAAGGAGCGAGTGCGGAAGCGCATCCAAAAGCAGACCTCCCTCAATGAGGCCTTCCTCTGTCGCTCAGCCCTGTTTTCCAAGAGGCTTCAGGTGATACGGGAGGGCTTTACCACAAAGATTAAGAGCTCTACGGGAAGTCTGGAACGGGTCACAAAGACGGGCATAAGCAAACTGATTCAGAACATCAAGAGTGGCCCACAGATGCCATCGAATCCCCAGCAGAATCCAGCTCCGATGGACAAGAGTCCCACGCTAAACAACAACAACAAGCAGGGAGTGAATCAAGTACCACACCAGCATCATCATCATCATCATCACCATGCCGGTCATCATCTGTCTCACTTGATACCGCTGCCCACTGCCGCTGCCTCTGCAACAGGTCCTGTGACTTACTGCAGCAGCGTGGAGTGCACCATGGGCAATCTCTGTCACTGCAGCCAGTACCAGCAAGAGTGTCCCGCCTGCTTGGATGGCGGCCAGGGGGACAAAGCCCGACGGCATTCGCGGGAATCTGGTTCAGACTCCTCCAAGGACAGCAGCCTGCAGTCGGACACCAGCATCGAGTCCGAGGATAGCTTCGCTTCGGTTATATTTATACCAAAGCCGGAGCAGCATCAGCAGCAACTGAATTATCAGCAGCAGCATCACAACTCCAACTCCAGTTCGAGCAACTCGTCGTCTAGCAACGGGCAGCGTGCCCAAGGAACCGCCGGCCGGGAGCAGGGTATGAATCCTGGTTCTCGGCTGCCACCTACTCACTCAGTGCCAACGTCCCCGCTGATCATGCCCTGTCCGCCAACGCCAGCTCACTCGCCGGCAGCCATTCAGGGCAATGTCACCTCTCCACCGCAGTCCACGGCAGCGGTCTCTGCGGCCATGGCCATCCTCACTCCGCCCTCGAAGCCGGCTAGATTTAGCTTCGATGAGGCTCACATTAAGCAGCAGAAGGAGCAGCAGAGGGAACAGCAAAAGGAGCTTCACAAGGAGCAGCCAAAGGAGGTGAAGGAGCTGCAGAAACACCTCCCAAGCGAGTCGAAGGACTCACTCAAAGAATCCCCACCTGTTCGCCGGATAACCCGTCAGGCCATCAGGGATCTGCCCCCCATTCCGAAGTTCCGAAAACAACAATCTCTGCAACTGCAACGTCAGAGTTTTCCCATCGTCCGAAGAGCCTCGGGCTCTGGGGTCTCCACTTCTGCATCCACCACTTCGCTGGCCAGCAAGCTGCTGTCTCTGGAGCTCTTCAATCCAGCCACCGATGACCTGGACAGTGACTCCAGTGAACCCTCGTCGCCAGACTCTATAGACAGCGTGATTAGTGCCCCGAGATCGGCAAAATTGCCCTCGGGCAGCGATGAGGGCGGAGCGGTATCGACCAACTCAAACTCGGCTTCCCAGGACGAAGGCGAACCCAGCTTGGCGCAGATGATAAGCCGGCAGCAGGAGCAGTATCACAAGGGTGAGCTGCAGATCAACAGCTCCCGACCTCAGGCGGAGGACGATATAATCCTGAATGCGGACAGCGCTACCCTGCTGCCCGAGAAAAGAGAGTCGATTCAGAAACAGGATTGTGCGGAGTTTGCGGAGCAACTGACTGCCCAACTGCAGCGGGAACTGGAGGACAAGAGCAGAAGCACTGAGTGTCGTTATTTAGATGGCATTGGAATGGGAGATATCTCTGATATTCTGGGAGGCAGCAAGAAGCGCTCCAATGGCGATCTGAGTTCTTTTCGGGATGAACTTCGGGAACGTCGTCTGATGCTGGCGAATCTTTCCACTCAACCCAGCCTACAGCAGTCGCCCGTTAGTTCTTCCACTTCCTCGCTGTCCTCGCAAACCCGCAGCTTCACCATCCAGGAAGAAGATGGCGAAGAGGAGGAGGAAGAGGAGAACGAGTCTAGCTATTCGCTGGGCGTTTATGAGCACTGCAAGATCTCCAAGTTCAGCTACAAGAGGAACAGGCACTATCAGCTGAATCCTGAGACGGCCTACCTTCTGCAGGATGATGGGGACAGTGATGTGAGGGAGGATGAGGACGATGCCATACCCGAGGAGGAGGAACAGGAGGAGCAAGATGCAGATGCCGAGGCTGAAGCCCTGGAGGCCAGCGGCGGTGATCAACTGGGCGAGGGCATGGCTGACTATGGCCAGCGCAGGCGCAACATGGCCGCTTTGAAGGTACAACCGCCTGCCACTCAGCAGCAGCAACAGCAGCAACACCAACAGCAGCAACAGCACCAGCAGCAGGATCAGCACCAGCCACCCAACCTGCAGCAACGACCCTCTAGCGACTCCCTGGAGCACTCGAACAGCTCCACCAACTCCCTGGACAGTCCCTCGCAGGGTGGCGCTAGTACTCATCACCGCTACTACCATGTGTTCCGCGAGGGCGAGCTGGACGCACTGATCAACCACCATGTGGCCAGCCTGCATATCGTCAGCTCCTACTACGAGCGGGCCAGCTGGTGTGTGGTGGCCGAAAAGGTCCAGGTGTGGACCATTTAAGCACCTTATAATCTAACACAGGAACTCGAAACGAAACAAATATGGGTTAGGATAAGAGGTTACTCCACTAATACAATATTTAGTCCACAAAAATAATGATATGATTTCAGGAAAGCTCCATGAAGCTCTGTTTGTTTCGTCTTGAATTCCTGCTCTATAAAAATAAAAGTAAACCCATTCCTAGCTGTAGTCTCTGATGCCCCCAAAGGAATTGTTAAATTTAGTCTATTACTCTAGTCGAAGGCTGGCTTATCGGAGGCGGGGAAGCCCCGCTTTTTCGATCCAGCACTAATTTACCGTTAGAGCGCAGGCCTGCTCAAGAACGCTAACGCAGGGTTGCACTGCATTGAAATCCAATTTCGAAAGGGAATACCACCTAGCTATAAGTCCGAACGAATACGATAACGTTAACGAAAATGAATCAACGCAAGCTAAATGCAAATCTAACAAATTTTACGAGAATATAAAATCTATTTACAACGAACATCAATTTGTATCTTGCGCTATCTTCACACTTTAGTTTCGAGCACCTTAACGCTATAATTTCAAGCAAACATTTATCAGATGTCCATAAAAATACAAAATAAATAAATAAGAAAATACAGCTACCAATATAGAAAACTAATATATACACCCAAGAATGCTGCAAAGTTAATAGAACTCCCACTAACACTAACCAATATCAATAACTGCATTTAAATCTATGAGGAAACCGTACATATATCTAGTGCAAATTAAATCAAAACTATATACACAAAACAAGTTTAAGAACAACTTTCTGCAAGCTTCTATAATTTCTATATATATTTTCTACAAGATTAAGAGCACAATTTAATTTCCCTCGTAAGAAACTTCCTACAAAATGGCCAATAAACATGATTGTAACATACGCCCTTGCCTAAACTTGTATTTTTTGTCAACAAAAATGTTATTTGAAAAATAACGCCAAACAAAAGCATAATTTTCAAGAAAATTACAAATATATATACAAACATATTACCTATATGCGACTGTACATGCGTTTTTTAGCTAGCTAAACCAACTTTATACCGTAAAATAGAACAAGAATAGAACAATTGAAGGAATATTAACTAACGTTGAGCGCAACATTAAATCACTAAAGATAGAATTCGATTAAAACCTACTACTGCTCGAAATGCTGAAACATTATAAATATTAAGTATTACTGGATAATATCTATAATTTGCACAGAGTCCACTACAAAACACACACACGAAATCCAAAGGCGACACAAGAACACCGGCTACAACAGAGAAAAACTATCTGAAATATCCAATATTGATAATTTGTAATGCATTAAAGACAAACATTAAATAAACTAATAATAACTAACAAAATAGAACTGACTTTTAGGATATTCTAATTTTTAGGTTTTATGTTTTCTTTAACGTATTTAATTATTTTTATTATTATGACTCTTGGTTGGCAAGAGAAAATATTAATATAGCTAAATAGTGATATCATTTACTTTAGTTTTCTAATCTGTAATCAAGAAGTTATTGGTTCATAATTATAATTTTAAAAGCGCGCTCAAGTTCATCAAAAAGAACTAGTTTCATGCTTGAGAATGTGGCGCTGCCAGAATTTAGTTTCTCCAACCAGCGTTGCCAGACGTGTCGGTTTGAAACCAGTGAAATGCCCGACTTCCCCAAGCGCTTAGTGTGCCCAGCTACCGCGTAGGTGGAAATACGCCGTGTTGTCTCTCTCGAAACTGCGAAGAAAAATTATAAAATTGTAATCTTAAACGCAGTTTTTATGCCAAAAAACACCAGAAAGTGCTGCAATACACCTTCTCCCACAGCCAGGAGGTCGTCTCGAAACCGAAACCAAAAGAATTAGGGGTGAAAATTGCATTTGAAAGTGGACTTGTGGTGCGAAGAAAAAATTTTTGCAGCAGAAAATTCCCAGGTCTGTGCTGGTGTAATTGTGTGTGTGAGAGGCGGGCCAGGGTTGCCGAGGCACCAATGGAAATTTCATTTTAATTGTATAATTTAATGAAATTTGGTCTAATTATGATCAATAATAATCGAAATTGTGCAATTAATTTTTTGGCATGGTAGAGCATGAGTTCTGTTTTATTTTTGATGCTTTATTTTGCCTTTGTTTTTCGGCAGTCCGTCTTCGAACAAGGCGGCAACCCTGTCCATGGGAAGGGTACTCAGTGAGTGTGTCCCCGCCTTGGCAAGTGCCAGTCTGTGTGTGTGAGTGAGCTGACGCATTCTTGTTTTGCTGCGATGCAAAAGTCCGAAAATCAAGAAAATTAAAACGAAAAAACACAGCAAGCAAGAAAGCTGTAAAAGCGGCAAACAAAAGCAGACGGCGGATAATTTAATCGCAGTAACAAATTCGACCCTGTATGTGCAAGTGTCTATTGGTCTGTGTCTGTGTATGTGCCTGTCAGTGTGAGTGTTGGGAGGGGGCCATGGGGGAAGGAAGCGAAGAGGCCGCCAAAAGAGAGGGAGAAAAAAGGGCGAGGGCGAAAAAAGAAAGAAACGGAACGGAAAGAAGAGAAATCATAAAAACGCCGGCAACAGCGATTCTCGAGTGCCCTCCGCTCTCCATTCGCAACAGCACAGACACAGTCAAGCATACATGCCCGTCCAAAGCGGATGACAAACAAAACGCGAAAAGAAATTCAAAACGCGCTCCCCACCAAAGTTCATTTACACGGAATTCGTAATTTGTTTTGTTTAGTTTTGTGGATTTGTTTATTGCCCCATGACTGTGTGTGTGTGTGTATATATGTGTTAGCTGGCGACAGATGTGTGTGGGAGTGCCTCTCGCCCGCTCTTCAATCCCCCACATCACCGTTATTCTTAATCACCGTGAAGATCTCCGGGTGTGTGTGTGTGAGTGTGTGTTTACATGTATTGCCAAAAATCTTGCAGTAAAAATTCCGTGAGAAACCAAGACAATCGTTAACTGGAGTTAACTTGGCTTTAACGGAACAGATGTGTGTGTTTTCCCCGCCAGCAACAGCTGCCGCTCACTAAAATCAACAACAAATACAACTGGGCAACCAAAAATTTCATACACTTTAATTAAAAAAACCGAAAAATCGTACTAAAATAGTGATTGTAAACCTTGGCTATTTTATTTTGTGAACGAACGCGGTCTGGTTTTATTTAATGCGCTTGGAAACGCCGAATAATTATACTTTGTGGTTGGTTTAACAAAACTAAAAAAAAAAATCAAGAGAAGCGGAAGAATTTTAATTCAAAACCTACTTATCGGTTTTACCAAAAACTACGGATTTTGTATTTAAATTGTATTTTTATTGTAAGCTAATTGCATTTAACTCAAATTAAGTGTAATGTAAATGTAAAATGATGCTGTAATTAGCTCCTCTGTGATATTATCAAGTAAAGTTTATATATTTTTATTTACCACTATTTATAAATGGGAGCAATTTAAATCGATAATGAGATGTAATAATGATGATAATGATAATGTAATGAGAGAGGAAATAGTTTTCTTTTTGTGTTTAAATCTAAAAACTTATAGTAATTATTAAAATCGGTATACAATTTGTTTTTCATGTCTTTTATCAGTTTAAACAAAAAATGTCTTACAATCTGGAAGAATTTACAAAAAAAAAACAGTGTCTGTCCCTGATCTCAATGACTCATAAGTGCTTGGCTTAAATAACCTGCATAAATGTTAATTAGTTTTTGGTAACAAAAGCAAGTTCAAGAAAACTGAGACGCCAAAATCTGCGAATTGTGAAACCCCAAGTGGAGTTGGATGACTCATGCCTCTTGCCGGGTTTGTTTGTGCCGCAAAAAAAAACCTCTAAAGACTGAAGTCACCCTTTTTGGCAGAATTCCAGCGGTTAGGGTTATCCCCATAGGCAGGGCACACTGTAGCTGGAGCTGTGGAGCCTCCACTGTGGGAAGTGGACGGGCCTACGTGCGATGCGGTGCAAAAGTGGCCAAGTGGAGCCGAGCTGTAGTGCAGATGGAACGGAGTTCGTTTGGCTTCGCTGCCTGGCTGAACAAACTGAACCGCATGTCTGGCTCTTGGCTCTCGACTCCTGCCGCCCCTTGGCTTTTACCTCTCTACATCTACATTGCCATCGCCATCGCCATCTCCACATCCCGAATCTCCAGCTGCCTTTGCTGCCTCACCTTCCCCTATGTCGTCATTATGTGATATTGTTTTTCTCCTCTCTTATTTTTTCTGCGCTTTTTTTTGCTTTTGCACAATTTAGCCTTCAGTTTCCGGTTATGAAGGAAGCAGCAGCCACAGCAAACGGGTTTGGCTTTGCCGCCGCTTTCCTGTAATGTGCATTTAAATGCAATTTCAGTTCAGTGCGTCAATGTCGACGAAAATACAGCTTACCGTCTTTTTTTTATTATTTTTATTTATACCTAAATATCTCAGACTTATCGCAGCGCCAAAATAAAGTACAGCATAAGTCAGAAAAGAGAGTCATCTCTATATTTAGGCATTAGTTTTTGCTTACTTTACAAATTATCGTTATCTTATCACTTTGATACCTTGATGCTGAATCATTTTTATATGAAATTAAATTATAAAATCAAAACACTTTGATCGAAGAGAGAGAGTTAATTATTATAGTGACGAAAATATCATGTAGATGTGTTTACAGATAAGATCTGTTTCGTTTTATTATTTAAAAGTATTAAATAGAGCATTCTGATTAAGTTTACAAAAAGCTTACTTATCAGATGATTTTTAGGGAATAAGTTTGCCCTATCTATTTCATAGCTGTGAAGTACTGATAACACATTTGATATGGCTTAGAATGGGTTATATAAGTCTGAAGTTGGTTTTAAATTATAATGAAAATAAACCCTTAAAAAATGTATGTTTTCTGTTGAAATTCGTAACTATTTCATTAAAGAGAATATAATATAATAATATCTAAAGATTCATTAGAAATTCCTTAGAACTCAGTCGTTTTTCATGCTAAAAGAAAATCTTTGAGAAAGGGCGTTCTGCTGTGAAAATGAGGTGTTATGCCCCGATATGAACAAATGTGTGCTGCAAATTAATACCTGGTTTATTTTCCTCACCAGCCAGCATGTTGCAAACTGTTCGTTCAACTGGTAGTTGTATGTTTTCCAGTTCTTGTGTTTTCATGCTGTTGTGCCGTAGCCCAGCGAGCGTAACGCTGCAAACGCTTTGCTCTCGTAATTAACCTCTCGACCGGCTTTCTGCCTGCCTGCTTGCTTGGCTGCTACCTGGTCGCTTACCTTACCTTACCTTACCTGACGTAGCCATCCATCTGTCCGCAGCTCGTTTAGCCAGCGAAGCTGAATCAGACTCAGACCTTTGAGCACGGCGGTTTCTCGAGCCATTCAACCTTCGTGTTCCACGACATGCGTTTTCCTCGAGGCTTTTCTTTGCAGCTCTCCACGCAGAGTTCTGCTTAAAAAATTTTCCATTAATGTTAGAGCAGTGGCAGTGGAGTAACCGCCTTGGAAATCCATAAACATGATCTATTATTCTATCGCTAGAGTGTTTCAAGCAAGTCGGCATTTAATTTAAAGTCTTTATAATGAAAGAATCTAAACTTGGGCATGATGCAAGTATTCATTTATTCATTGTTTGTTTTAAACTGGTTGTTTAATTTAGAATTCCATTAGAATTTCGCCAATTTAACATCATTGTACATAGTACATTCGAAGTTTAAAATTTAAAGGAACTGCAGATAGTCACGTATACAAAAATGTTCACCAATATTTATTCTTAATTAGTTTATCGATTAAATTTTGACTTGAAGTCTTGTTTATGTAATAGGGCGTATCTACGTCGTTGTCATTTGTCTTTGTCTTTTTTTTACCGATGATTTGAAACAATTTAAGCCCCTTTCGTGGTTTCAATTGTTCCATTAATATTAAAGTACTTGTAATGACGCTCCCCAATATAGAAAATCAATAGTCATTAGCCCTGATGCCATTAGTCAATCATATATGTATTATTCCTCTTCTTCGTGGTTTTCTCGTTACTCCGCCAAATCAGCCTTTTTGTTTTTATTTTGGTGCAATTGATTAGCAATTAGGTAACTGGAGACGATAATATTTTGTGTATTTCCTTAAATATTTTTTTCTAAAACGTTTTATTAATTTAGGAAAAATTAAATTTTATACAAAGAAAAATAAAAATAATTCCTAATATTTTCTTGAAACATTTGACTGACAATTAAGTATCTGAAAGATAATTGGTCTCAGTTTCGCCATTTATTTGAATGCCATTCCCAAAGCTCTTAAAGGTTGGCAGCAAAAAACAATTGAAACTACAAACTGGTCATGGATTTAGAAGTCAATCATATATTTCACTTCCAAATCAATCTTATTTCTCTTTAAACCCAAGACATTTGATTGGCAATTAGGTATCTCTAATACAAATGGTGTTACCTAAGCAAAGTTATAGGGAAATGCCATTCCCTATTCTGTAAAAGGTTCCACTGATGCTGCAATAAAAAGTAATTACAAAAACTTATTTGCCATGGTCCTCCAGTTGTGAAAAGTCTAGCAAGACTTATTTTGATTTAAGCTGGTATATTTCGCTTCCTAGTAACCGATCTTGGTTTTGGTCTAAAGTTTATACATTAAAAATTAAGCATCTAAAGATCACTGATCTCGGTTTTTTCTCAGCATCCATCGGATTTGTATGGTTTCTACCAGCTTTGTGTATCTTTTTCTTTTCGTTCAGGTTCGATGGCTTGTCTTCTTGCAGCTTTGACTTCTTTTGTCTCGGCTTCTTTTTTTATTGTCGGTTCTTTGGCTTTTCTTGTTTTCTCGTTTGTCTTCTTGCCTCCGCTTCTTATCATTCGAGCGTGTTTCCAAGTTGGACCAAAAAAAACGAGTTAACATTTAAGACCTAAAATGGCCAAAAAGCAAAGACGACTTGCTGCGCGGAGATCGTTGGCAAGAACAACAAATACTACGACTACAGACGACCGCCACGGCAACAGCAAACAATAACAAATTCCCAGCATCGTCATTATTCGCAATTATCGACAGTTTGCTTTTGTGCGGTTTCCTCCTTGTCTCTCTCTTTGTGTTTTTATTTTTAATTTTTTTTTTATATTTGTACGCTAAAATCTTGGACTTCGTATTCGTCTGTGAGCTTAGGATCAAAAACCTTTACTTGAAGTTGTTTGATTTATTTTCCATGCGTATTTCAGTACACTTGACTAAAAGAAAGGTACTCTAGGCATATAAGAAGATTAATGAATTGAAAATAAAGCTAATTTTTCTGTAGGCTTAGATAATATTATTATTATTTTAAATTTCCCAACCAGTTGTAGCATTTTGAATAAAACTTACAAAGTAATTTTGCAATTGAGATGGTCTTTTCAAGATCTTATTTCTCAGGGTGTAGGCTTTAACCTTAAAGATATTCAATGTCTCCCCTTCGTTCGACGGATGAATGAGTAAAAATAAAAATCATAAACAAAAGTGTCACGTACACTGCTGCACTCACACGTACACGGCAGGAGTCGTCTTGAATGCTTTAGTGGATGCGGAAAAGTGCGGGAAAGTGGGGTGTGGCGGTAGGAAGTCAAGGAAAATGAGGAAACTGTGGAAGCAAGTGCGGGTAGAGGCGATAGGTAAAAAGAGGGCGGCTCTGTTTGGGCGGTGAAGGGAACTTGCAAATGCTTTCAAAGTCATTTCCTTTTTTCTCAGAAAACGTAAAGAAATCATAAACAAACAAAGAAGCATTTTCCATTCCACTCTAAGCGATAAGTTGGATAACTTGTTCTCCCCCCGTCCCGGATTTACTATATCGTATCGCAGTACGTATACAAAATCATGGTTGAGAATGGAAATCAATATGTGCGAAACTAATCAAAAGCTGTAAACTCAAAGAAAACAATGAGCACACACGAAGCGGAAATGTGTTTTCCCCCTCCCTTTTCTCTGATTTTCCCCACATAGCACTGTTGTGTGCAAATTGTACCGAATCATTCCCCTAGAATTTCTCCATTTCTTCGGAGATTTGCTCGGAAAGTCCAGCAATTCGGCCCCGTTTTGCGCTTATCTTTGCTGTTTCTCCGCTGCCTCTTTTTTTTGCATTGTCTGCCCCAATAATTGCCGTTTCGCTAAGTTCAATAAGATTATAGTATTCCTACGCAGTTGATTTTGTTTTTGTTTGTGTGCACACAAACGTGATTCTTTGATTTACTTAGCATGCAAATTTGTGCGAACTTTTTTCGTGACGCTTGGCCAGCGCAACAGCAGCGGTCAGAGAAATAGTGCCTACAATACATGAATTACTTAGATATAATTTTGAAGATACTTTTTGTTTGGGTATCAAATTCGAAATAATGAAGGAATTAACTGGAAGTTAATAAAATATTAAATTATCGCATTTGAAATTCCAGTTTACATATAAGAAAATAAATGTTTTACAGCATGAAATAAACATAAATTAAGGATCAAAAAAACTATAATAATTTGTAACTATTATTTGTGTATAATATAGATGTTAATGCTTTACATTGACTAAAATAAATTAATTCTGAAAGAAATATATATCATAATTATATTTAACAAAATATATATCTTAAAAATATCTAAAAAATTTCTCGCAAGTGTGTTTTTTTCAGGCGATTGTGTGTCTGGGTTTATTATTTTTAATAATTGCCATTTTGCTGCGCTATCAGCATTTGTTATTAACGGCGGCGGTGCCAAGCGCAAAGCAGAAAAGAAATGAAATCAGCTGGCGGGGTAGGGTAGAGGTGATGACAGAAGAAAGAGGAAAGAGACGAAGCAGAAAGAAAGCAACGAACGATTCACTTGAACTGGTTTCGGCGAGCAGATTTATTTATTTTGATTGTAGTTTGTTTTTATTATCGCATTCGTTGTGTGTCAGAGTGAGAGGGTAAATGTGAGAGCAAGACTGCGAGTATGCGAATGCCTGAGTGTGTGAATGTGTGAGTGTGCGAATGCATTTTGGCAGAGAGCACGTGACAACGCCCATTTATGACGTCTGTGTCTTCCTTGTGAACTTTAAATTTATTGATTTTCCTTTTTCAATTACAGATTAAAGAGGAGAAGAGCAAGAGCAACAACAGGAAACACCACAGCAGCAACAGGAAGAACATCAAAAGCAGGGAAAAAGCAAAAGCGTCAACGGCAACGGCTTCACATTGGACATGTCATGTCAGCAAGTCTCCAGATTCCAACCAGCCACATTAGCTAAAAGCACAGCAGCCAGCAGGAGAATTGCCACCGCAGCAGCAGCAGCAGCAGCCGCAGCAACAGCCGCCAGTGCGATAACCGCAGCAGCAGTCGCAACAGCAACTACTGCGGCAGCAACACTGACGCCAGTGGAGAGCATTGCCGCCGCCAAGACGACGTCCGAGGACACGGATCCCTATGCCTTCACAGAGACCGTGGCAGTCGCACCCCCCATTTTATTTAATGCACAGGTAAGGAGATGCTCTGTAAACTATTACCAGTTTCTCAATCTCCACCTAAAGCCAGAGTTTATATACAGCTGTGTTCAATGAAATAGCAGTGCGACTGGAGAACAACTAGAAAACGTTTTATTTTCATATTGCTTTTTGTTAGGTGATCTATTTCATATTGTTTATGTAAAATGGAACATAAAGATAAGAAACAAGCAAAAGTTCCATACGATTTGCTCTATTTTTGTGTATTCCAGATATTTTTACATAGGTGCCAATCGTTTTGGCTGTTCAATGAAATAGCAGTTCTTGATTTTGCTTCGCCAAAAGTGTCGAATTTTTTTGTAATTTTGTAAAAAATGATTTTTATTAAATTCGTTTATATAGTTTATACGACAATTAACTCTTACTACCCAAAAAAAATCATTTTAGTGGGTACAGGACCTCTCTACTCCAAGAGAAAAAGGGAAAAGTTTATTTGACTTAGAAAGGAGGGAAAAATATATAAGGATTTACAAGGTCTGTTGAAATTTTCTTTCGAGATGGATTCTAATGTCATAAAATAATGATCCGAAGCCAAAAAAACGAGGCAGGATTCTTAAAACCAGAATTACAGAGGATCGACGCATGGTACGCTTGAGCAAAGCTAATCCTTTTGGCCTCCTCTTGGGATATAAAAGCGGAGGTTGGCTCCGGAATTAGTGAGGGGCACATTCGCCAGCGACTTCTAGAAAAAAATTTAAAAGAACGAAGTCTACAGAAGGAGCCACTTCATAGTTAAAGCCATATCAAAGCCAGGTTGTAGTTCGCGAAAGGCCCCTTGAACTGGCCACTATCAAAAAAGCGTATTAACCTTTGGACGGATAAGTCCAAACTAATTCTTATTTGTGGAAAAGGATAAGAGAAGATCTCCGTTGACCTCCAAATACAAAGTACAATCCAAACCATACGCTTAAGACAGTAAAGACCGATGTCCTTAAAGTCATGATATGGGCATGCTTTTCATACAACGGTGTAGGCCCCATACATATGGTCTATGCGATCATGGACTAAGATGCATATGTAAAAATGTTAGAAACAGTCATGCAGTCGTATACTGAGGAAGATATGTCCTTAATTTGGACATTTCAGAATGACAATGAGCCCCAGCATACTATCAATGTGGCCAAGGGGAAGCTTGGAACATAAAAAGGATATGTAATGGCATGAAATCCCGTCAAAATCTTATTTGGGGACATGTAGTGCTACGAATCAAATAAGTCCCCGACCTCTAAGCCGCAGCTTCGGCAATTCGTGCAGGATTCATGGGGCCAGACTCCCCTGAAGCCTTGTTAAGATTTGGTGGACGTCCTTTCACGTAGGTGGCAGGCTGTGATAGCCAACAAAGGCTATTAAATGAAGTATTAGATCATAGCCAACTTGTATTTCACAAGGACTATGTTATTTTAAAGAAATTTTGCAATTTATTAAATTTTTCCTTCAATTTCTTACTTTCACTGCTATTTCAATGAACAGCATAATACGTACTTATTTTGTTATTATTGGCTATATCTTCTGAAATGTTTAAGTTACCCAAAATAAATAATTGTTGTATTATTAACAATTAAATACACTAAGTCTTAATGAAAAAACTTGTTGTCAAAATCGAGTTTGTAATAGTATTATCCTACCTTAATCGTGCAGGTCGTTAGCACTGCTATTTCATTGAACACAGCTGTACCTCTGAATGAAGCCAAGCTCAGGTTAAAACTACATTTAACAAAGTCTTAGATTGTCAGACTAGGAAGCTATGTGTTTATGCACTTTCTCGCTTTTCTAATTAAAAAGCTGTACGTTATAAATATCTACATTTATCTACAAACAATTATATACAGAGAGAAAACACATGTCATGGTACAAACAACATGTGCGGTCAGTTAGAGTATAATTTATATCGTTAATCAGCTCTGATAAAATAATAAATTATAACAAAGTGATATTTTAAAGAAAGCAAATGATATTAAATCGACTTTCGCATCAATTCCCATAAAATATCGATAATTTCTACTATACCTACGATTAATCCTTTTTAATCTATTATGTATTCCTTTTCATTTCTTCAGAAATCGCGAGCCCGCTTAAGTGACAGCAGCAGCAGAAGCAGCAGCAACAAGAGGCAGTCGGCGACAGGAGCTGCGGCCAGCAGGAAGGCGAATCTGGTACACCAACTGAATGCCACAGCAGCAGCAGCAGCCACCGCAAAGGCGCAGGCGTCTTTGGCCACTAACACAACAACAACGAATTTCCATCATGTCACGCAATCTCAGAGACAGTCAGCTTTGTCGCCAGTGTTGCAGTTGCAACTACAGCTGCAGTCACAACAGTCGCAGGCATCGCCCAAGCGGGCCACTAACGTGTGCATAGTCCGCCCGCAGCAGCAGCAGCAAGAGAAGGAGAAGGAGTCCTGCCAGCCAACGGCTGCTGCCCCACCACCACCGCCGCTCTATTCCCATACACCGTCGCTGTGGCAGACGCCGCTGCTGCTGGACAATGGCCAAAAGCAAACACAGCAGCAGCCTAAGCAGCAGAAGCAGTCGCAACAGCAGCCACAGAAAAAGCCGCAGCAACTGCAACAGAACAAGCAGCAGCAACACCAAAAGCAGCTTCTCTTACACCAACAGCACCTCCAGCAACAGCAGCATCAACAGCTGATTCTTCAGCAGCAACAGCTAACTTTCCAGCAACAGCAGCAGCAGCAGCAACAACAACAGCAGCAGTCGATCGCCATTTCGCTGGTCAGTCCACCCACATCGCCCGCCTCGTTAACCTCGCCCACATTGCCACCAGCCACCGCCGCTGTGACCGCCATGGTGGCGCCGATCTCTGTCTCGCCCAAGGGTGGCTTGCCGTTGCCGCCATCGAAATTCCATCATACCACGTTGGCGCAACACTTGCAGAAGGTAGAGTGTTTGAAGAAAAAGAAGTCCTTGCCGCTGGTCAGCCAAAACAACAACAATAACATCAAGATGCTGAATAATAACAACAATATGGTGGAATCACTGAACAAACCGGTGATGGCACAGGGCACGAACTATAATCAGACGCAGCCGCCACCACTGACGGTGTTTAATAGTTCAACAGTGGCAACACCATCTCCAGCGATTGTCGCTGCGCCACAGAAACATTCCTCCGGTAACAATGGCGATCTCAACGAGATTCCCGTCAACGTTATTTTCCGCATGCCTCCAGTAGCGGCAGGAGGAGGTAATACAGCGCAGACAACCGATGGAACAACGGGTGTTAAGATGGTGACGCCTCTAACGCCGCCCACACCACCGGAGATTTCGGCTCCCCCTTTGCTAGCTCACATCCATCCGCCAACGCCCACAGCTTGTGTTCCGGCTCTGAGTGTTCCCAGCAACAAAGGGCTCAAGGTGGTTTCCCCACCAGCTACTCCCAGCTCCGAAGTGGTTTTGTTGTCGCCTCCCAGCGCTCCGCAAGCACCATCACTCACAACAGCACACCCCGCCTCAATAGCAGCCAAGAAAAATGAACAAATGTCTTCCAAAGCGGCCGCCAAACGTCAAGCTTCAACCACACCAAGGAGAGGCAACAACAACAATATTGCAGCTAAGAAATTGCCAACCACTGCGGCGATGCCGCCGCCACCGTCACAGGAACCGACTGCTACGTCGTCAGCCCTGTTGCCCATTAAGTCGGAGCCCGCTTCACACCGCCAGCGTCGCCGCAAGCCCGCCTCCAAACGCTGTTCCTCGGTGACTTTGAGTGAGAACGAAACCTTTCCGTCGGATTCGCCGTACTGCTTGCAGCAGCACTGGCTGCACTCCAGTCCTAGCCGGGATCTATCGCTGGACATGCCACTTTCCCCTAGCAATCGGCGAGAAGAACGGATCGCTAGGCGTAAAGGACTCTTGCGTAGGCAGGCCCTGCAGTTGCTGTCCACACGTTCGCTGCAGGATGTCCCGATGCGGGCGGCCAGACAGCGGTTGCAGTGCGTCCAAAATTTGCTGCTAAAGTACCAGGATCATGCCGGTCAGCAGCAGGGAATGTAAGTCTAGCTTATTTTTGTTTTGATTTTTAATTATTAATTATTATCTTATTTTTCAGTGGCGTTGGTAATCGCTGTCTGGTGGCCAACTGCAAATTGCCAACGCTGAGCATGGCGGCGCACTGCGATCGCCACATTGTGAACAACAGCACCCAACAATTGTTCCAGCCCTGCGTGGCCTGGCGAATGGATGGAACCGCCTGCCAGGCACCGGTCTTCGATGTCCTGCACACGCTCGCTCTGTGCACGGTGCACAGTCACCTGCGTGCCGGTCTGGATGCTGCTCGTCCGCCGCCAAAGCAAGCGACACCAGTTGCTGGAGGGGTGACGATGTGTGTGCCCGCGAGGCAGCGCAAGCGCAAGGCCAATCCAAATCCGGTAGCGCGTCCGCAGAAGCGGGGCAGGAAACCGGCAGTCGGCGAGCAGCCGATCAGCGGAAGCACCAACAGTGTGATGATGAGTAACCTGCCGCTTATACCGACGGCAGGAATGGGAATGCAGCGCAAGAGCAGCACCACCTCGCTGGAGTCCATAGCCAGTAACTCGCACTCCTCGGCTGCTTCGCACTCCCAGGTGTTGCCCTACACACCCGCACCGCAGACAATGCCACAATTGTCCATACCGCCGGCTCTGGCTCCGCTTAGCGCCGACTATCACCCAAAGCAGCAGCAGACGCAACATCAACCGCTCTTGGTGCCCAAATTGGAGGCAGGGGAGTTGCCACTGTTCGTTGACCACCAGCAGCAGCAACATCTGGATATTAAGGCCGAAGAGATTAGCCAAATTGTGGCCCAATTGGCGGCTGCTGGTGGGGACTTGCACCACAACAACAACAACAATAATAATAGTAGCAACCACAATCATAATACTAACAACAATAGCGTGCACTTTAACAACAACAACAACAACAACAATATAAACTATAGCAACAATAATAACCAGCACAGTTTCCCCTCGTTCAATACGGCCTTTGGCAATGCTATGGCTCAGCCCATAACTACATTAACCGGAGTAACAGCAACAATCACGCACAACGATCCAGCTGCTACTCCAGCTCCTGCAATTCTGGCCAACACCGCGGATCTGCTGGGCCAGGATATGTTTGGAATCTGTGAGAACAGCTCGGCGTATGCAAGTTCCGAGGATACGGGCCTGGGTGGTATTAGCGAGTCCGAGCTAATGGCGGGCGCTCACGATGCTGGTGAGTATTCAATATTGTGTGAAAAGTCCAAAATAATATTGAAAAGAAAAGCCTGAACTCAATATAATATACATTTTGAGATTTTCCTTCATATCTTCGCACTTTTAAGAAATTTAAACGGCATTCTAATGATGGTCTTTTCCTTTCCAGATGATATAGCATTGAACGGTGCCCACTTGCTGGAGGAGCACGATCTGGTCAATGTGTTTGACACGCTGCCGGACGATGCCTTCAACGAGCTGTTCCAATCCGGTGTGTATGCCTTAACAAAAATTTTACTTGTTCAGCTTTTCATTGTACTAATCCATGTGTGCCTCCGCTGTGGCTGTCGCTGCTATCCCTGTCCCTGCCATTGCTCTCGCCTTGGATCTGTGCCGCCGATGCAGTGCAACAAGCCGAGTGCGAGGCCATGGACCGGGCGCTGGAGATTGCCGATAAGAACCTCAAGTGTCTGCAGCAGACGATCGGCGGTTCGGCGGACAGTGCAGATTTCCTTAATGATTTCCTCGACGTGAGCGATGATCTGCTGGCGGATGCCGTGATGCACTCGCCGAACACGTCCGGCATCGATGCGGCCACGCTGTTCGTGGACAGCAGCAGCGGCGGTGGCAACAGCAGCAGTAACGGCGCCTCCTCCGACATCCGGGGCCTAGTGCTGCAGACCTAATTTGCGCCGCGTGCCAGGCTGACGCGATATTTTCAAGAGAGACAGACATTTTCCAAGCTAAAATTCACTTCACACTTTTACTTCTGAGCAACAACAGCTTCTGCCAAGAAATGTTCAATATTTTCATTATAAATTTTGGCCAAATGTTTGGATTCATTACCATATTTCTTTGATTCTGTTAGGTACAATTTGTCGCTTAATATAGCATTCAGAAATTCATATAAATATGCGTTATTGTAAAAATCTAAACAAACAAAGAAAAAAATACACAAAACTTAAAAAAAATCTGAAAAAAAATGTCCAAAAATATATATAAATATTAACTCAATTTAAACAAAGAGAAGTAAGGAGTGTAGAAGAAACATAATTATGTAAATTCGCGTGAAACTGTAGCAGTACATAATTCTCGTAAAGTAATTTAAATTGTTAGTGAACCAACAACAGAGGATTGTGTAGAGAGCAGCTTTATTAAACCTATAAATAGACGAGAAAAAGTATATGATAAAAAAACAGCAGCAAATAGAAAGCAGAAACCCGAATAAGTAGGAAATCTAGCAACAAATTTAAAACTTCTGAAGTAAAAGTAAAGGCACCGAACACCAAACATTAACGAGAGTTCGTTGGAAGCCTAAAAAAATATGCCTAGAATTTTGTTTAAACATTTTGTGAGCGCGCATTTACAACAACAAGAACGACAACAACAAAATACACCTTACACAGCAAACAAAAAATAGCAATCAATTTAGAAAACCAGAAAAGGCTAAACTAGCAAAGAGCAGAAGAGTTTTAGTTTTGTTCATATTTTTTATTTGCACAAAACACACAACACAAGCAAAACACAGCTACACTGATACACACCGCACACTACAACATTACACTACATTAAACACTCCAACACTTCACACAACAACACATACAACGTACAAGGGACTAGTTTGAAACCGCGAATCGTATTACTAAATATATATACACCTTATATATATATACATGATACTACCTATATATATATATATATGTATAACTGTACACATAATTTAAAGAGTAAGCTTTAATTTAAACCAACCCACAAACACGAGTAAAAAAAATAAATCAACAAAAAAAAAATCAAAAACAAGCTAAATGTAAATTGTAAACTTTGATTTTATATTTTTAAGTTCATTAATTTAATGAGAAAACGGAAACTTTGTTTGATTTTAATTTAGCCTAAAGAAATTTTAAAAGCAAAATTAGGCTGAGCGACCATTCTTATTGAGTTTTTACCTTTTGCGACCGATTCTGTAAATTAACAAATATATATATATATATTAAATATAGAACTTACAATGAAATGTAATAACCATACACATATATATATAAAATGAGATACTATATATACACAAAAAACAACATGCAAGAAAACTGTTACGCTTTAAAATACGATATATATATATACCAACAACCACTCTCACTGGAGCCCAAACCCGACCCCCAAGCCCAAGCCCAACCAATACCATTCCATCCCTCCATTTGACCCACATAAACCATTGTAAGTTTTCATTTCTCATCCGTCGTCACCATTTGGCATCTAAGCAAGTATTAAATGAATGAAAAACGTTTAATATCTGAGATAACTAGATAAACTATGTGTATTTGTATAATGTATCACGACACGCATCGACTTTTGGCATTAAGTTGAGGCACGCACCACCCATTGCACCAGCATCGGTCACGGGCGATGAGCAGCAGCAGAAAGAACTATTTTAACCAATAATGGAACTCTGTAATATATGATATACGATTACCAACTCCCTCACACTCTCACTCTCTAACTCTAAAATCTAGATTTAACTATGTATGTATTTGTTCTTGAGTTAGTTACTCTGATTACTCTGATCTGAACGCGAACAAAATTTGTGTTGTTTTTTGTACGGAACCATGTATTTGATTATATGCTTTAAACCCCTTTTTTATACAAAAACCTTACCTTGTAAGCGAACTGTAGAGATGATCCCTCCAGAATTAGCCTCCTCCGCCTCATTTCGACCATGAAGATGAAGATGAGTGTTCTGTCTATGTTTTTTTTCGGTATGAGGTACAATTTCATTTTTGTAATTTACGTGCATTTTTGTGATCTAATTTGTGTAACTATTATTATTATAAACGAAAAAACAAAAAAATCAACAAAATACATTTAAGAAAACGAAACAAAAAAATAAAAACAACAAACGAAGCAAAAAAACAACTGAATTAATTGATTTTATGGCAAACAACTGAATATTTTACCCTGAAAAATAAACAAATATATATATATATATAATACAATATTTTTAGTAAAAACAAAGCAAAACAAAAAAACAAACCAAGCACCCGGTATTGTCATTGCTCCACGGGAATTTTGGGCAACTCTCTAGGCAGCACATCTGCTGAGACGTGTAGATCTCGGCAGGCGCCGTCAACAAACTCAGAGCCTCACCGAAGCTTCAGTTACCTACATAATTTTTGTCCTAGGAAACAGTTTCTTTGCACTGACACTAACTCCGAACAACTCACGAAAACATAATAAACCAAAAAGAGCCGCGGCCCAAGATCGCCAATTAAGAAACCAACGACAGGATCACCAGCTGTCTCCGGTTTCCTTTAGTGCGCTCCGTCTTGCGGTCGTGCTTTAAATTCTCAGAGGTTACCTTGCAAATTATTGTTTTTAGTTTCTATTGCTGGCTGGCGCCGACCTTCAAGTTTATCTATCTATCTATCGATCCAAGAGTATTAGGCACTCCACCAAATCGGAGCAAGCAATCAGGTCCACCAGTAGTCGGAGGTGAGTGAGTGGGTGAGTAGGAGTTGCCCCCATTCCCGTTCTCGGAGCAGGCAGTCGTGTGGCCTGGGTTGTGATGCACACAAATGTCTTAAAAAGTTCAAGTCTCCCCGATTAGTCACATTTTTTGTACGTTTTTAATCGGACATCGGCAGTTTTGAGAGACTGGATACTGAAGCGTGGTAAGTGTAGCACTTGCTCCGAGTTGGCTTTGACCGGATCCGTATCTTTTTCCCAGCAGTTGTGCTCTATACGTGTATTTTTTATATTGCCATTCCCGAGAAAACGGAAGCCTGTGCATCCACTATCCACTATTTTCTAATCAAGAACCTGAGTAGCAGGTGAGTTAAAGCCTTAATTACAGGAGCAATCTTTAATCTGAGGGGGATTATACACGCTTACATCTGCAAAATATTTTTCCACAAAACAAGTGGCTTTATGAGAGCTCTGATAAATATAGTTGACCTTATACCTTTCACTTTTTATAATATTTAAACAGGTGATATTTAGTTTGAGCTTCATACACTTCGATTTATTTACACATGGGTCTTACAAACTATAAACCTACACTAAGCCTAGTCTAGTTAAAATAAATAATGTGGACTGTTTGTGCTATAATTCCGTGGTCTCCAGTTTTCGGGCCAGGATTTGAGCATTATTTGTGAGCTTGTCGATTTGATTGTACAGATTAAAGTGGCGATTTAGGTCGTTGCTGTTGTTGAAAAGTTTGGCAGTTCCCTTGAGGGTTTCGTGCATATCCTGGGTGGCCACCACCGCCAGGAAATTGTCATCCAAAGAGTCAGGGCCGCCAGTGCTATGAATTAAACATTGTTTTTTAGTTTCTATTAAGATTAAAATGATGATTGTTTTATATCCCACCTGCCATCTTCGGCTTTAAACCACTCATTCTCGTAACCCCTTAGCCAGATGGGATTTGATCCTTGGACACTATGCTTGTTGGTATTTGGCACACGAGTGGCGGGTTCCTGGGTATGTTGCAACGACATTGAGGAATGACCACCTATGGTTAGAAATAGGCATTAAATTAATATATTTAACGTATAAAGCCTTCAGATACTCACGGAATATGTTTACTTTGGCAGCCCTCAGTTGCCTGCGGTAACCATTTCGCTGGGAGGCGCACAATGCCAGCGTCACCACCAGTAGAGTGGCCAGAAAAAGATTGGTAAATACTAGCCACACGAATAGGGGACCCCGGGCGGGTCCGGCAGTCAGGAGCTGGGCCTCTGCCGGCTGAGTGTCTAGCACATTGAGGTCTTTGAACAACCCGTCCAGGCTTTCAATGTGGGAATCTATCAGCTTAAGCACTTCGGAGACCTCATAAATAGAGTTATCCTCGCGCTCGACTAGATGCATATACAGATCCGTCTTGGTTTTGTCCACCGAACCATCCTTATTCTCGTGCACCTTAATCTCATCGATGTTGACTATTGATTCGGTGATGTTGCCCAGAGTGCTAAAAGGGGGAATTCCAGAGGATTATATATTATAATTAAAGGTTTATGATTCTAAACTTACTCTCTGAACGTGTCCACCCGGGAACGCAGTTCATCTGGCTGCAGGCGGAAGACAAAGCGCACCTTTTGGTCCTCTCTCAGTAGGTAAATGAACACATGGGCCACATCTCTCATGCCTAAGGTATCGTTGGCCAGAACCATGAAGTCGAAATAACCCTTCATTCCCTTTTGCGGGTCAAAGTTCAGCTGAACCTCTCCTGTTTCCGAATCAAGCAGGAAAGGGGCCTTTCGCACATTCTCCAGTCCCTCGGATAGAGTCTGCCGGATATCACCCACCTGGTAATATCCAATCTTGCCATTTTGCCCCTCATCCGCATCTGTGGCCTCAACACGCATGAATTTTAAACCAAAATCAGCATTGGTCGTTATGCCACCAGTAAAGATTTTGGAGCGGAAGCGCGGTGGATTATCGTTGATATCCAGCACACGCACCTTGACTTTCACTATGGTGCTGTCTACTTCTGGGTTGTGTTGGAATGATGGGGAAGAGGATCCTAACTCCTGACTACCCTCATAGTTCTCATAGGACACCAATTCGCCATCTACTTCTTCATCCTCCTGGTCGTACTCCTCTCTACTGGGCACCTCTCTTAGTTGTCGAGAGTGCTTGAAGCGATCGTAGCCGTGCTGCTGCTGATTGTGTAGGAAACCTCCCAGCCTATTATTAATCTCAATGCCCATCCGACGGCGTTTTCCTCCCCCAGAAAGAGACTCATTGCCACAACTCTCGGTGGCTCTTACGTAGAGTGTAAAGTTGGCCACCACCTCGCGGTCCAGTTCCCGATCAACGGTTAGGATATGTGTCTCCGGATCGAGTCGGAAGTAGCCGGCTTCATTTCCACTCACTATAAAGTAACACACCTGGCTAGGCGACTCATTCGGATCGTCCAGATCCAACTGATCCTTATCCACGGTGTCGGGTAGCTTGATCCGCTCAGCGCCGGGATCCGAGTGCTCCGTAAAGTTTACGGCTATCTCGTTGACTATAAACTGTGGCTCATAATCATTGACATTACGCACATAGATGGTTAGGTCCAAGTCGGAACTCAGTGAGGTGGGCAAACCCTGATCGTAGGCCTCTATGCGGATCTGTAAGCGAATATAATTAAAATTATTTATTTATATTCATTAAATAAAAGTCATAGATTACCTCGTGTATCTTTTGCCTTTCCCGGTTCAGAGGCTCTTTAAGGTAGAGCTCCCCGGTATTGGCATTCACCTCGAACATTTTGTAGCTGCCCAAAGGATCAGGTTTGAGGCGATATCTCACCAAGGCGTTCTGGCCCATGTCCGCATCACTGGCATAGGCCTGTAAAATCAGAGTTCCCACGGTGGCATTCTCTGGAATCCGTACAGTGGTATTATGTAGTGGTCTCACAAAAACCGGAGCATGATCATTAAAATCTGAAACACAAATGTCCAGAGTGCTGTGCACAATGTTTGCCGGTAAACCCAAGTCTCTGGTGGTTATGGTTAAGCTATAGTTGCCAAATCTATTGCGTAGGCTCTTGCTAGCGAAGATTTGGGCATTCCAAGGATCCACCTGCCGTAGTTCGAACATGCCTGAAAAATATAGAAACAAATTCTGCTTAAAAACCTTACATATAAATGAATTCCTCAAACCATTACCCTCTTTATTGCCCTGCGTGATGGCAAAGTCCAGCCTTCCGTTGGGTGTGGCCGGATCATCGGCATCCTTTCCAGCTATGCTGGCCACTCGCTCGTGTAACTCGTGGTACTCTGTGATAAGTACACAACTTCTGGGCAGGCTTACCTCCGGGGAATTGTCATTCTCATCCAAAATGGAAATACTAGAAAAATTAATATTAAATAATATTCAAGAACAAAACAAGTACATTTAATCAACTTACAAGACCTGCTTAAAAGCATTCCGACTCTCCCCAGCCAGGAATCCAAACTGGTAGTTGTCCCAAGCCTCGATCACCAGGTTATACGAGTCCTTGGACTCCCTATCCAGGCGATCGGCCACCGTGAGGACTCCAGTGTCTGCATCTATGGTGAACCTTCCCTGCGAACTGATGCGATCCATCAGGAAGGTGATCTTGCCAAAGTCCCCAGAGTCCGCATCCGCTGCCTGTAAGGTGGCGACTCTGGTTCCTGGGGTGGCATTCTCGCTGATCGTATAATTCTTGCTGCCACCCACAAAGTACGGGTTGTTGTCGTTCTCATCCAGGACGGTTACATACACATCCACTAGTGAAGATCTGGGGGGTATTCCAGAGTCCGTGGCCCTCACACTAAAGTTCAGCCACTGATGCTGCTCGTGATCGATCTTGCTGGCCACCACAATCTCCCCAGTCTGAGAATCCAAGTGCATCAGCGATCTATAGGTGGGATTGCCCTCCAGAGCATAGGTTATAGTGCGATTCTTGTCCACATCCGAGGCCAGAACATTTACAATCATAGCTCCGTTGATGCTGTTTTCCGTGATGGATTGTCTGTAGAAGGGTTGTCGGAACTTGGGGTTGTTGTCGTTCTCATCAAGCACTTGGATGCTGAGGAAGCCTGGTGGGAGAATTATAAGGATTTATAAAAATATATTTATTGGTTTGATCAACTTACCTTCAGCAAGCTGCCTGCCCTTAGCCGCAGCCAGATCCTCAACAGTTATGGCCAGCTTAATGTGTTCCACCCGTTCGCGATCCAGTAGCTTTACTACCTTAAGAGACCCTTCAATGGGATCCACCTCAAAGGCTCCCAGGAAGTCATATTCGCCGCTCTTGACGAGTGCTCCTTCCTCGGTGCGACCTTCGCTATGTTCTGGGTTGAGTTTGTACCTCAGGATGGCCTTCTGGTCCAAATCCGATGCTTGGATGTGATAAACCATAGTGCCCACGGGTGTATTCTCCACAATCTTTAAAGCGGGCATTTCACCCAGTACTGGGGCCTTGTTGTTCACATCCTGAATGCTAATGTTTACCGTACAAGTGGTCATCAGCTGGGAGTTGCCCAGACCACCGTCTAAAGCGAGCTGAGAAAGACTGTTAATTTTCTGGAATTCTTCATGAAACCTCTTTGTAAACTCACCACTGTCATAGTGTACAGCGATCGCTTACTGTCCGTAAGATCCGGATCCAAATTTGCGCCCTGCGCCACCGAAATAACGCCGGTTTCCGAGTTTATAATAAACTTATCACTTGCACCCGTCTGAATCCGATAGACCACAGCATTGTTCGGTGAAGAGCCATCGCGATCTATGGCCGTGACCTGGAGCACCGAGCTGCCGCCTGGCAGGTCTTCGGGCACTGTTTTCGCATAGAAGCTACGCTGGAATATTGGTGCATTGTCGTTAACATCCTGGATATAAATTAGCACAGGAACTACAGTCGAGAGCATGGGAATCCCGGAATCCCGAGCTCGCACCAGCAAATCGATCTCGCGAATGCTGGAAGATCCTCCCGCCTGAGAATCACTCCTTCGACTGCTTCGCTCCACCAACTCCTCGAAATCGAAACGATGCACGGGACGCAGGAGTCCGCTCTGCGGATCTATGGTAAAGTTGGAGCGGTACATGCCTTCCACTATCTCGTAGGTAACCTGGCTGTTCTCAGTGCCATTGAGATCTGCATCCCTGGCCTCCAGCTGCAGCGGAGTCTCGAACTCGGATTGGTTCTCCAGAAGCTTCGTTTCGTATTGTCGCTGAGGAAAGGTGGGTGCATTATCATTGACATCCAGGATATCTATGATTATCTGGGCGGTATTTCGGTTGCCCTGACCAGCACTATCTATGGCCTCAACGGTGAGGTAGTGTCGTGAAATAATCTCGCGATCAAAGGCTGCTCCTCCTGCCTGCCTGATGGTTATTACTCCAGTAATTGGGTTGAGATGAAGTCTGGATAGGATTGGAAAAGAGGATTAGGAGTTCTGCCGTGGGAATACTTAAAAATAATGACTTACAAGTGGGCAATGCCCCCTCTGAGGTTCGTATAACGTATACCCATGGTGCCATAATCCCCGGAATCCACATCCACTGCCTGCACCTGGGTGATGATCGTGCCCTGGTCGCTGTTTTCCAAGACACTGGCATTGTAGATAGCCTGACTAAACTCCGGAAAGTTATCGTTCTGATCGCGAATAAATATTTGCACATGAGCGGAACTGAAACATAGAATAAGGATAAGAGCCTCCTAAGGAAAAGCCTTAGTAAAACCCACCTCCAACGACTAGGCTCATCGATTTCCCTGGCGAATATCGTAAAGTTGACCTCCGTAAACTGTTCAAAGTCCAAGGACTTTGAATTCTTAACCCTTAACATAAAGTTTGCCTCGTTGACTGCCAGTTCAGGAACAATTTCGAACAGATCGTTGGGTGGATCCAGAAACAGTCGAAAGGTGCCATTGTTGCCTTCGTCATGATCAAAAACCACATTCTGCGTTTCCTCATCTATGAAATTTAATGGAGTATTGGTCTGGGCATTCTCATTGACCTCACAGCGATAAACGGTCTCCCCAAAGGTAGGGATCTCATCGTTCACGTCGCTCACAATGATCGTCACTTCAGTGCGAACTGTCATGGGAGCCACTTGGGTATTGGATTTTGATAACTCGGTGGCAGTGATCCGCAGAATGTGGGCACCATTAACCTGGTCGCTCTGTTCCTCGCGATCTAGTTTGGTCAGCGTGTGGACTATGCCAGTGTGCGGATTTATATCGAAGAGATCATTGGCCTCCAGAGCATACGCTATGGGATTGTTGATACCGCGATCCCCATCGATGGCCCGCACTCGCAGCACTTTGGTGCCCACCGGAGCATCTTCTGCGATTCTCGCCACTGCCTGCACTTCTACGAACTCCGGAGGCTGATCCTCCAGATCCTTAACCTTCACCAGTATGGCAGCCGTTCCCGTGTTTACCGGGCCTTGATTTGCCCGATCGATGGCCAGAACTCTCAGCTGATACAGACTCTTCCGCTCGTAGTCCAACTCCCTTTCCAGCTTGAGGATGCCCTTGCCCTGGTGCGTGGCTATGGAGAAGACATCATTGTCGCCATCCAGCTCTTGGAGATAGTACACCACCTGGCCGTAGGCTCCTTCGTCCGCGTCCGTGGCCTCTAAAGTACTGACCACGCCCGGAGCACTGCCCTCGGGGATTTCTATGGCATTCTGATAGGGCAGAAAAGTGGGTACATTGTCATTAATGTCCTCCACGAGGAGCAGGAAGCTCTGCGTAACATAGTTGGGATCGCTGTATTGGCTGTCGGTCAGGGTCAGCACAATGGCATACTCGTCCTGCAGCTCTCGGTCCAGCTCCTTGGCCAGAAAGACCTTGGCCTCATTGCCACCGGTGTTCTCTATCCGAATGATCTCGCTGTCATGGGAGTTACGCTTGCCAAAGGTTAAGGGATCATTATCGGGATCGAAGCCTTTGAGGGTATATATAAGAGTTCCTGCAGGGAAAATGTAAGCAATAATTTGTTAAATAATTTAGATTTGATTAAATAATAAAATTTTTAGCTAAAAGATATTACCACATAAAAACAATGACACATCGTTAATCTTCACTGTTGTTTAAATATATATAAAAAAAGTAAGCTATTGATATAAGCACGGAATTAAAAATATATCATAAAATCGATAAGAAAGGTTAAAAAAATAACTAAGCATTCCACTTAAGATGTGTCATTGTTGAGATAAATCTGAGGTCTGTTATAGTTTTGAGTACTTATTAAATATATGGTCTGTTATAGTTTTGAGTATTTATATTTAAGAATTTATTAAAATATATCTTTTAGTTCAAATATTTTTATATCCGAAACTCACCCACTTTCGTTTCAGGACTCTCCTTCAAACGCAGTACAATCTCTGACTGCCCGTCGATTGCGAACCGCGGCGGGCGATTCGAAGCAACCAAACTGATTACTGCGGTGAGTATTATGATGACTTGCAGGTATTTAGAGATGAAGTTGGGAGTGTGGATGCGGCTTATATCTCTAGGGGATTTATAATGCCCTGGACTTCCTTTTAAGCGCACCTTCTTGTAGTCCAGCGACGACGTCGTCTGTGCTTCGTTGTACATTGTGTTGTGAGGAGGAGGTTGGGTTGTGTTGGCTTGGCTTGTTCTGAGCACCTTTGGGTTAATGTCTGACCAAAATCCACATGACAGGTAGAGTCGTCGCTTCGTCTATCTTAGGGGCCACCTAGAAAATAGGCAGAGTGTTACGACAGAAAGAAGTGTTAACCCATTTTCTCCATGTGTGTTGTCGCACGTTTTACGGGCCGTGATCTTTGTACCCCCAAACAGTTTCGCTCGAGAAGGTTGTACAGAGAACGAAATATATAATTTTTTAGGAGAATATAATAAAAATTAAATTGAAATTTTCATATATAATACTTTATTACAATAATTGACATTGGCGAAGATCACCTGATAAGAAAATTATGTTAAATTGTATAAAAATTAAACTTTTTTTACGTTCAAAAATATATAAAAATCTAAGTATAAACAAAACACTGTACCAGCTTATTTTCTCTTGATAGTTAGCTCATAATTTCTCTCTGTGTTCCTCCTCAGAAAATGAAAACTCCACAGGTGGAGTTCTGGTTTCGGTCTGCGTCTGCTCTTGCCACATTCTGACAGACCAGAGAACTCAATTAGGTCGCCCATTAGGAAACCTCAATGGAACTGGACTTGCTATCCGCCTGCTGCACTTGTCCGCTGTCCGCGAGTTCTCTGTCCGCTGTCCGCAAGTTCTGCGTGAGAAGCGGCCAGCAGCAGCCAGATCTTTGCGAAAGTTTTATGCGCAAATTAATTAAGCGTCCGCTGTTTATATTGGCTTTGCCTCAGTTTTCAGTTTTGCAGTTTACTTTAATGCTGGCTCAGCGCCAGCCTGGAATTCCGCTAAAGAAATTTTATGGGTTTCGCGGTTGCCGGCTGCTTTAGTTTTAGGTTTTCTTATATATTTTTTTTCGGTTGTTTTTCTTTCGTGGCTTAACGACCGTAACGTTTTCTAAACTGCCCGGCAATTATTACTACTTCGGGTTGTTAATGTGCCAGATTTGTCTCATGGTGAATTGCAAACAAATTGCGGATAAGTTCTCGCTCAGATGGAGTGAAAATTGAAAGTTATGATACATTTTTAAGGCTAAGAAAAAGGCAATTCTCTGGAGGTAGTTTCTCTGAGATAATATCTGTAAGTTCTTAGGATAGCCTGTTAACAAGAAGATAATTATTTTAAATATTCTTCAACTTATTTATTTACCCCCTTTCATTATATCCTTTTCAATTTGATATTCTCCAGATTTTAATATATAATATAATTTATATTATTTATTATTTATTATTTCTTATAATATTAACTCTTAAATCTGTATACCTTTCAGTATATATAAAAAACCTCCTCCAAAATTGCAATCTACACCCAATGTTTGAAGGAAAACGACAAAAAAAAGTCGACAAAAATGTAATGATGTTGCTTCACTTTCGGAAAAACCTTATCTTTTCTCAGAGGGTGCGTGTGAAAAATGCATTTGTAGCGCGATGAGTGCATCTGTCAGATGCAGATACTTGCATACGAGTGCAGACTTTATATGCATTATTAATGCCAGAGCCATTCATTGCCATTGTTCGGGGGTTCAACTCTCGGTTTGGCTCATTTGCAATCGGAGCAATCTCCAAACAAGATACTATATAGCTTCATTCCGAGTGTGGTTCATTGATTTCGCAATTACCTGGCTATTTCTTGATTGCCTCAGCAATCGTTGTAATCGTAATCGTAATTGTCTTTCGATTTCGAGTAGCTGTGGGATGATGGCTCATTACCGGGGCTCTGCCCTGGCAGCAGGTTGCAACAACCCCGCAGGGGACAATCATCTTTATCAACTTTATCTCGCCGGGAAAATCAGGCAGCAAGCAGGCAGGCAAGCAGCCACAGACAAGGTCGTTAGAGAGTAGCCCCTGAGCTGATCACGGTTAAGTGATTCAAAACTAATCACAATCCGCGCCTGATTTCGCTTTCAACATGCGCCTCATGCAACTACATGTATGGCTTGTGCACTTAAAGAAAATGAGACTGAATGTTTGAATTATTATTTATATTTGTGGGTTTTCGTGGCTAACTCGTGTGACTAACTCAAGTTGACTCTGTAAAGCTGTAGCTTCACCTTTAGCCAAGGCTTCTTTTCTGTCGTAAAATGTGTCTTATGCCGTTTAGGTATTACCATTATTTTAGGTATATTTTTTCAAACTCAAATAGGTCTTGAAATTGTTTTTATTTGTCTTAACATAATAAATAGATTTTTAAACTAAGAGCTAACGTAGGGCGAAGAGGCATAACAGCTTAGGCCTTCATCTCAAAAATTTGTTTAATGTTTATCTAAAAAAAGCCTAGAGAATTATTTTATATAATATCCTAAATATTTTGCCAAGTGTATTGAAGGCATCTTCTACTCTTGGGCGGTGGCTTCTCACCGAATCCATGGATAATTATCCATGCATCCGTGGACAGCGGAGCAATTGGGTTGTTTGGTCAGTTGGACGATGTTGCTATATGTAGGATGGGGGTTTTGGATGCTCCGTTGGCCAGGCAATTTCATGCTGCACTGCCTCCCGGAATCGGGGTTATCAAAGCTGTCGATTATTTTCGGTTTTTAATGTAGGGGAAAATCCATCGAAATGGAATGGAATGCAATTCTGAGGAAAAAATAAAAACTAGAAGAGCAATGTAAACATTTTCATAAAGATATTATTTATTTTTGTTATTATGTTAACACAAACAAATTAAAGTGTGTTTACTCCTCAAAAACAATACATATCTCATTAAAAACTTTTTAAGAAATAACCAAAAAGTCGCAGCTTTACGTGGGGTATATTTCCCCCCTTTCGCTTACCGGAAATCCAAGAAAAAGTAAATTCAAGCATTTTCTTTAAATTTACCTAATATCCGAGGCGGAGCTATCACTTCCCCACAAATTGGCCCATTCAAAATCGCATTTAGTTTTAATTAACTCCATTAGTGGGAGATACGCGCAGTTCCACCCACATCTCCGTCTGCCTGCCTGCCAATTTTCCACACAGCGAAAACCCACTGAATTAAGGCAAATTAATAAGTTACGCCTTCTGTGCGAGATCGACAAAGTCAAAGTCTGCGTTCTGCAATCTGCCATTTCCCCTGGATTTTTACGTAAGTGGAAAGTGGCAGAAGCGGCTTAAGAGTCGCCGAAAAGTCAAATAAAACACTTGGCCCAGTCACCATGACGGCGGTGGTGGTGGCGCCTTTCCGCAGCTCAGATACAGATACATTTACCACGCATATGTATCTCCGACCTGGAGATACACATGTTTCTGAATCCGACTCGGATACCAAGCGAATTCAGTGCTAATGACTCTCGACCACGTCTCCGGTTGCAGGTTCAGGTTCACGCTTGGCAGGTTCTGACCTGGCCAAAAGTGAAATCCTGACCGTAAAGTGTCGTCCAGTGTGTACGTCGTACCCCAGGGTGAATCTCATAGAAACCGCCTTGTGGGTAACCGCAGAAATAAACAGGCGGCTCCAAGGTAATCGCTGCACAGAAATGAAAATCCCAATAAACAATTTGGATTTTGATTTGTTTGCCACTGTGACAACGTTTCCCGGGCTCTCTTTCTCCTCCTCGGCTATCAGCCCGTCTACACGTCACCAGCCACCATAATCGGCGGTTCATGACTTTCCAAGCCTGGCTTGGGGTTCACTTAATTATATTAAATATGTTAAGCCCGGCTGAGAGTGGCAGACACATATGTACACTCGGGGAAAAAATAATGCAAAAATTGTAAAGCTTATAAAAAAATCTTAGACTTGGCTTTGATGGAAAATATTTTAAGTTTGTCAAGTACAAAATATTATAAATGATTTATGTATATTGCTTTTTTTTCTTATGTGAATGTCTTTTATTAAAATTTTTATTTGAATCAAGGCTCACTAATCTAAGAGAATTTCTTAATAAATTTTTGGAATTTTTTTGAGTGCAATGAGAAACGATTGCGATGCAGATTGAGATTGCGGCGGATCGTGTTGTGACCAATGTTGCCTCCAGTTTCCGGCCCCGCGAGCAAACAATCGGCTTTTTGGCCTGAACCCCGAGCTGTGCCGCGGGGCCCCTGGCTTTTGGAGTATATACTCCAATTTGAACACTTCCTCCCCCGTATTAGGGCCCTTTTGTCATGCCCATCGATTCCGATATATGTAGTCGACAGTCAACAGTCAAGTTCAACGCCAGCAGCCAACAATTGTTTGCTGGCTGCCAGGCAGACAAAAGAGGTACACTTGGGGAAATAATGAGTAAAGATCATAAGCAAAATTAAGCATTTACATTTAGCTAAAATATATTTTTTAATATTCTTTGAATTGAAGTAACTTTCCATTTGTTCTTAATAAAATTTGTTTGGGTATATGAAAAATAAAAATGGTTAACTAGTAGAACAATAAATGCAATAAAAAACATATATTTTTACTGGTTTTGTAATAAATTTTAAGTAATTTCCCTTGGATTCTTACGATAGTGAAAAATGGCAAAATGATTCAGAATCAATTCAATTTAAAACCATATAAAATTGATTTTCAAATGATGTTAACATTTTTCTCTCTGCACTGGTAAAGCGGGGACCTGGCTCCGTTGCGGTAGCTGGGTTTTTGACTCACGACTCACAACCCGTGGACGTGGACCCGGGTTCAAGCGACGCCCGCATCCGTCTCATTTTGCCAGCCGAGCAGCTCTGGATCTTGGCTCAAATGGAGCTACTGCTGGTCTGGCCTAGCTTGGTGTCGTTGGCAATTTGTCCGTTACACTCCGGCTCCTTTTCTGTCTCGATTTTCGTGCCAGTATTTTCGCATTTTTCTATTTTGAATCTGCCTTGCAAGTATTTGTACATTTCGGGCAATTAAACAATTTATTTTTTGGAAAAGCTGCCAGCAGCAGCAAGTCCTTGAGCTGAAACTCTGACCTTTGTCGCGGTATTGCGAAGAAATTCAGTCGAGGCTGATCTTCAAGCTTCCATGCACAGAACTAAATACCTAGTGTAACTAGGTGCGAATAACCCCGTTGAGTTATTGCAAAAAAATTAAAATAAAATGGGTATTAAAATCATGAAACCATTTGACAATTGGGCTCTAAAAAGTAAGTGTAACCAATTAAGGTCGATAGAAAAGTATGCATTTTGTATAAATATTTTTTGACTTGAATTAGTTCGTAAAATTATTAATTAGTTGTGAAATAAAATTCAGCTGAATTCCTCCTATTAATTTTTAAAGAATGAAATAGAAGGAAAATATTTTAGTCAGCTAAATTTCAATAATTAGAAATTTTTAATTGATTTATTTGTTCAACTATTCCCATTTAACTTTCAAACACATAAATATTAATAATTTAAAATAAATAAATGGTATTTAATTTTTTGTAGGTAGTTTGTAGTTTGTAGATGAAAAATAATTTTATTTTTTGCTATTATCTCTATGAATATTCCATTTCTATAATGGATCTTGTGGACAGCTGTAGGTATTTTGAGAAGGCTCTTATAGTTTTACAATCCTAAAATGTAAAGCTTCCTTGAAGTCACCCTTAGCGACCCTCGCGATAAGGAAACCTCCCAAGTATCTTCCCCCGATAAAAGTCTGCCACAAGCCAAGATGGCAATGCAAACTGGTTCCAGACTTACCCCCTATTACATAGGTATTCCTGGCGAAAGAGTATCCTTTTTATAGTGGGGTATCTTCTTGTCAGTTTTATATCCTTCGTCACTCACTTTGGGCTGTGCCAAGTAATTAGGGGAAGCCAACTAGTTCTGGTGTCACACTCGAGTGTTTCTCAACTAAGTACAAACCAGAGAGAAACTGGGAACTACCGGGAAATTTCGTGGCTGACACATTTTCGAAAGGCTTCGGCTTCGACTTCGACGTCACTGGTAATTAGGCATGAGTCAAGAACCCCGCGCGAGCACTCACATATGGAGTACGCAATATAGAATACCGAATGAAAATGGAAATGGAACCGCGTTAAATAAACGTGTCGCACGCTTCCAAATTGGGCAATGCACGAACCGGAACTCGACTTCTAAAAAAAATGCTTAAAAAAGCATGGTAACAAACATAGAATGATACTAAGTACACACAGATCACTTTAATGATGGAACGTGCCGCAAGACACGCAGTGTTTTTTTTTAAGTTCTACCTAAATTCGTGAATGAATTTCACGAAAAAGAAATGTTTTTACTTTTTTGCACTTTCGAAACCAAAACTCGCAAAGTCGACAAGCCACAAGCCCGAAACCCGAAGTGTTTTTCTCGACAGTCGCTAAAAGACTGAAGTTGCAGGCCAAAAAGCCAGCTAACGAGACTTCAGCGCGCGCGCTCTGCATGGAAATTGTTAAGAGCCATGGCAACCCTGCACACACACCGGGTGTGACAGGGATAGACTGAGTGCAGGCACGCGAGTAATTGGCCAAGCGTAAATTCCGCCGGCAAATAAACAATAAATAAATGAGTGACTCGTATGCGCCGAGAGCTTTTCTTTGTTTGTTTACCATTTGCAAGCTCGTCGCGGATCGAGCCCCCGGGATACTGGAAAAGCCACTGGAAACCGGAAGTGCTTATGCAATTTTTTGAAGGTTAAAAACAGGGTTGTTAATACAAAAGAGTTACAACTCTTTTTGGGTTTGGGAAATTAGTTTAATATTAACTAATGGGTACAGTTTTTTTATTTGTTCTGGGTGGGTTTTTATTTCTATTTGTTAAAACTCTGTAGAAAAATATTCGTAAATAAACTCAGAAAAAACTGCATGAAAATTTTGAATATTCCATAAAATTATTGTAAAAATTACCTCCCAAAATCCAGTAAACGCCAAAATTAAATCCGTTGATACCTTGACTTTTATGTCAATTATAAAAAACTTTTATAAGACAACTAACCCAATTTTTTGGTAAGGATATTTGTATCTTTATATTTGATATTATCACTTCTACTCAAACAGATCCACAAGATCTATAGATCTGTTAGAAAATGTCAGTGGCTCGAATGGCGCAGCCGAAAGGCAACGCCAACGAGCTGGCAAGGAAGTCGGTGGTGTTGACCCTGCCGCCGGTGGTTAAGAAATCGAGCAAGAGCCGGTCGTTTCACTTTCGTTACATGGAGCTATGCCGGGCCAAGAACATAACACCGGTGCCGGAAATTCGCAGCAAGTCGAATGCGACCACCACCTTCTTGGAGTTGTGCGGCGATAAGCTGGCGGTCAGCGATTGGCTGCTCCTCACCGAGGCCCTGCACCACGACCTGGTGCTCCAGCAGCTGGTGGTGCGCCTGCGTCGAAGCTATCCGCAATGTGAGTTCTCTGTGTGAGAGGGTATCTTCTTCCATCTTCCTAATATTTCTAATATCCTAATATTTTCCCTTCAGCCAACATCGATCCCATTGACACAGAGAAGCGAGCCAGACTCTTTCGCCAGCGACCCGTTATCTTTACGCGTTTCATCTTTGGAAGCTTGATTCAAGCGATTGCCAACTGCGTTTCTAGTAACAAAAATTTGAGTGTGCTGAAGCTGGAGGGACTGCCGTTACAGGATGGCTATATAGAAACCATTGCCAAGGTGAGAAGAGGCTTACATATACGATTGGCTTTTAAAGATCCTTCTCCCTCCATTCACAGTCACTGGCCGAGAATGAGTGCCTGGAGACGGTGAGCTTTTCCAAGTCCAACATCGGTGACCGGGGCTGCGAGGTGGTCTGCAACACGGCCAAGTACCTGAATCGCATTGAGACATTTGACCTTTCAGACTGTGGTCTGACCTCTAAGGGAGCTGAGCATGTTGCTGATATGATAAGGGTAAGATATTTCTCTTTTTAGATTTTTTATAATATTTTTTATCCATATCCACAGATGCAAAAGATCACTCGCTTCAGCGAGGGCTGGGAGAAGTCGCTGCGGTATCGCAGTGTGGACGTGAACACCATTGGCGGTCTGCGCACCATCTTGCTGGCCAATAATTCGGAAATGGGCGATAATGGGGTCCAGTTGATAGCCGAGGTTCTCAAGGAGGATGCCTGGATAAAGAGTTAATACGAGTTAATTAGCGCTAGTCCCAGATTCCTGCCTCTAACTCTTAACCAATCCTACAGAAATCGACATGGAGGGCTGTGGGCTTACGGATGTGGGTGCCAATATGATCCTGGACTGCCTCGCACTCAACACAGCCATCACTGAGTTCAATGTTCGGAACAATGAGGGTATCAGCAAGTTCCTGTTGCGCAACATCCGCGACCAACTCGGTGAGCCCGCCGAGGAGAAGCAGGAGCCGGAATACGACCTTAGCTGTGTTAATGGACTGCAAAGTTTGCCCAAGAACAAGAAGGTAACCGTATCCCAGCTGCTGGGCCACATCAAGACACTGGAGGAGCAGCTTTCCTTCGAGCGAACGCTGCGCAAGAAGGCTGAGAAGCTAAACGAGAAGCTCAGCTACCAACTAATGAACACCAAAGCACACAGCATGGTTCATGAGAAGGGTATGGAGTCGGGAGGTCATATGGCAAACGAATATGTACGCACTGAGACCCCGCCAGAGGTGACCAAGGAGTAAGTTAATTTCCTGTATAATTATTTAAGTCTAACTCTTTTGATTTTTCTCTTACCAGTTCCCAGAGCTACCGCCAGATGCACTTCAACAGGCTGGTGAACAGTGCTGCCAGCAGTCCGGAGGTGTCGCCACGCAGCGATATGGGCACGCTGCGCAAGGATCAGCATCTGCAACAGCAAATGCATCATCAATCCCCAACTCACGTGCAGATGCAGCATCCGTCGGTGATTCAGCAGCTCAAGCAGCAGTCTCCAACTCACATACAGATGCAGTATCAGGCCATGGATCAGCAGTTGAGAACATTGCACGAGGTGGAGGATCTGGAGCAGCCAGAGGAGGGTCAATCGGAGACGGAGGAGTCGGCGTTTGAGGATCAGGAGACCATGCATCGCAAGCAACTCCAGGTGCGAAAGGTGCGAAGCGAGACGAAGTATGTAGAGACAAACACGAAGGATGGTAAGCCCAAGAATCACGAGTCCAAGTCCGATCACGAGTTTGCCAACGAACGCGACGTGAGTGTGATTTATAATTCCAGTGATTTCGAGCCTACAGATATTTGAATACCCTTGGTTTTTCTACAGTTCAAGCTAAATCCTGCCGTTCAGTTTGAGACGGACATTGGTGATCGCGCTGCGGTGAGTCCTAGCAAGCATTATAACGGCGCCGGGGATGCAGGTTTTGAATATGCCTACGAAAGGGAGCAGCACATGGTGAAGCGGGGCTACGAGAACGGTTACATGGGGGATAACTGCGGCCGAGTCATTCCCCCCAAACCCTCTGGATTAGCGGAAGCCCTGACTCAGAAGCGTGGCGGTGGCTATGGCGGTGGCGGTGGCGGTGGCGGTGGCGGTGGTGATGGCCATGTGGCCCAGTTCGTCAATAATTTGGAGCGCAGGGCCAACGCAAACGTCAAGATGGCCAAAAAACGGCACAAAGTCAAGACAGAGGAATCTTTGCTGCAAGTACAGGTCAGCGATATGTATATGGAAAGCTACATGTCCAACTACGAGGAGCACTGCTCCACCGATGCTACGGGTGACAATTCAGACAACTCGGATGCGGAAACTACGGACGCAACGTTACGTGCCGGGTCTGAATCCGGTTCCGGGAAGTTCACCCCCATGAAGGTATTTACGCGACGCAAGAATAGCGAAGGCAGTTTGTCACTGCCACCGGCGGAAAGTGGCGGCGAAGGCGATGCAGGTGGCGGAGACCCGAAACTATCACCGCGATCCGCCTTCCTGTCGATGCAGCAACCGAAACGGGAGCAGTGCTCCTAGGAAAACTCACACAGCATCACAGCAGAATCGGACAGCGGTAAATACCGATACAACTCAATTCAACGGGGATAGGGCAAGGGCAGGGAGGGGCAGGGGCTAAATTTGCAGTTGTTGTACCCCCAAGGACCACCACCTTGCACGTCACCACCGTTCCGCCATCTGCCAAGCTGTGCCAAATAAAAATGTACAAAAACATAAATTTTGGGAATTCCCGATTGCCTGATATTAAAGATTTACTATATTTGTGTGCTCTACGTAAGGATATTTTTTACTTTTTCTTTTGCATTTATTTGTGGAGAAGACTAACAGAACAGCTGTAAGTTATGCAAATTTAGGATTGGTTACAAAAATTACTCCAAGAACGAGTCAAGCTCATGTGTTTTAATTACAGTCAAATTAGTAATTCAATCGAAAACTTCTGTGTAGTACAAAAGGCTATGCTGCACTTAGTCGCTAATGAACCAGCAACGCGATTGGAGGAGCTTTGCTAAATGACTTAGCTAAAACCTATTACCATGGTTGAAATTTTAAACATGACTAGTTTCAGGAATCCCGTTCAGTTTCCGCTGATGGGCAGTCCCTGGCCGACGCTAATGATTCTTTCGGGCTTCCTGATCATTGTCCTGATCAGGAAAGAAAATTCATGGGGAACCGAGAGCCATTCGATCTTAGAGGCGTGATCAAGATCTATAATCTTGTTTAGATCGCACACAACATTTATATATATGTTAAGCATAGACAAAAATTAACAAGATCCTATTTGCAGGGTCTATATTTTCTATTTTATTGAAAGCCCTACGACATAAATTGCGTCTAAAGGATGCCGCTGGATCAAGAACACAAGAACTGGGAAGGCGTATTGACATACGCGTATTACTTCAACAAGTCGAGACGGTTTTCCTTTTGTTGCGGAAGAAGTATCGGCAAATATCCTTCCTGCACCTATTTCACCATTTAATATTATGCCTTTTCGGATACTTTTACATGACTTTCAGGGTCCCGTGGGCTTTATTAACTTGGGGGTGCACAGCATCATGTACACCTACCACTACCTGTCCTCAGTCACCCCGGAGGTTAGGTCCAATCTCCGGTGGAAGAAGTACATCACCATTGACCAGTTGGTTCAGTCATCAGTTATAAGCGCACGCCAAGCTAAGGAATATAATTGTAGGCCATGGAGAATAATTTTGTATGGATTGTGAGGGTAAATAAAAAAAGGAAAGCTGTTCAAACAAGCATGCTTACAAATTCAATTTATAAATATGCAAGGCAATACCTTACGGTCATAATATTGTCTAAAAAGATAGTTAGTGCCTAAATAAATGTATTAAAAATAGGAAATAAATAAATAATCTAATTAATAAATAATTAAATGCCTTTCCTATTGCCTGGAATTAAAGATTTTCGTTTTTGTGCTCTAAGCGAGCCTATTTTTTTGTATTTATTTTTTGTGGGATTATTTTTGTGGAATACATAATATGCTGCGTCTGATTAAGATTTTAGTTACTGATTACTGGTTAAATTTTAATTCGATCAAGTAATTAGCTTTATGGGATATATATTTATGTCAAAGTAATGAGGGCTAAACACCTTAGCCGCCGAAGCCGTAGAGGGTGCGTCCCTGGCGCTTGAGGGCATAGACCACATCCATGGCGGTTACGGTCTTGCGCTTGGCGTGCTCCGTGTAGGTGACAGCATCGCGGATAACGTTCTCAAGGAAGACCTGAGGAGCATTGGCTATGTAATCTGTCTACTCTGGCTTTATCCGCTTTTACTTACCTTGAGCACACCACGAGTCTCCTCATAAATCAAGCCGGAGATGCGCTTCACACCACCGCGACGGGCCAAGCGGCGAATAGCGGGCTTGGTGATGCCCTGGATGTTATCACGAAGCACCTTGCGATGACGCTTGGCGCCTCCCTTTCCCAATCCTTTGCCTCCCTTGCCGCGTCCAGTCATTTTTTATAGTCAAGAAAGTTTGCTGTTAACGATGTTACCTGCCGAAAAAGAAGAGACGCAATTAACTGCAAAGCGTCGCCATGTTTGCGGAACGAAAAAAAGGGAGTTTGGCTACTGGAAACTCCGTTTTACGCACATATTTAAGTGCTAAAGCTATGAATAAGGATATTTAGGTATATCCCAATATTGTATTTTAATTTCACAATTTTATTTTTTATTATTTATTATTTTTTACAAGAACTCACCTCCAAAATTACAATTTATGTTGTCAGTTTAGCTTTTTATAAGTTAGTTCTAGCTTATTTTAAAATGAGAAAGCGTATGAAGATTGCAATTAGCTTAAGCTTTAAAATAGCTTATTTTACTTCTTATCTATTTAAATACTTTGCGTAAGGTGTCTTTAAAATAAAAATTATTTAAAATAAAAACTTAAATAGCATAATATTGTTGTATGTATAATTTTTGTAGCTATTTTTCATTAATTTTAACTTTTTTTTTACTTGAGAACTCACCACTGGTAAAATTGAAAAATGACTGTGTTTGCTATAAAAAAAATACTGAAAATAGGGTCGTATCGGAATTTTTTAAAATATTTTCCCGCGGCCAGCAGAGCGGTTTTCTTAGTCACATATTTGGAGGGACGATACATGACAGCGGCTACACTCCTACTTAACTTCCTTATATTTCTTCTATTAAAATGACAGTTTGCAGATTGGTTAATTCAAAATGGCCTTTTCAGCAGCTGCTTGGGAATAATTTGCGGCACCAAATGCCTAAATGTTTTGCTTAGCAGATTTTGTATGGAAGTGGGAACGGTAATTGGGAACAGTCTTAGGCTTTGAGAGCAGTTTTATCGATACTATCGTAAAAAGGCTATCGGTCATAATACTAAAAATATTTGATTGTTTATATACCAAATATTATATACCCATCGCTATCGCTCGAAAACTGAAGGACCAGTGCTGGCAGGTTACGACCTCTCGTATAGGCTAGCTTTTGTGCAAAAAAATTAGGTAAAAGAGGTTTAATATAAAAAATAAATGATACAAACATCATATACTAGAGAGTAATTATTATTTTGATTTTATTTATTAACATGAGAAAAAAATAGGGCAGATTTTCTTTAAAAACAGCACAATTTAATAATTTAAAAAATCTAGATCTGGTAGGAAAATATCTAATAGCTACATAGCTAAGGGCCGCGGCATCTCAATGCAGCAAGCAGTTGAAAATTTCAGCAAGCAGATCGTCTTTGCAGTAAGCAGTTTCTTGTTGGAGCAAGCAGTTCAAATTATAGACTAGTTAGATTAGTGTGACCAACAGGACAAATAAAAAACATTTTTAAAAATACCACTATAAATATTTAAGAATTTTTGGATAGTATCAACAGCCATACTTTTTTGTTATCGAACTACACCCATCGCTATCGCTCTAAAGACGTGCTCGCTTAAAAAAGTCGCGAAAAGCAGGCCTGCCGACCTGTAAAAGCAAGCAAAGTGCAGTACAAGTTGCTTTCTAGTTGTGCACCGAGGAAAAGTGATTAATTCGCGCGGAAAACGCTTCGAAAAACCGTGAAAAATGTGCATGCAGGCAGCGTGTGGCCAGCAAATCCGCTGCGTACCCACACACTCGCACCCACACACATAGTATACACGAAAAGAGAGTGCAGTGCATCGTTGAGCAAGTGGGAGAGGGGAAGTGTGAACACAACAAATCCCAACCAGAACTGTGTGCCAAAAAGAAGAAAATACATAAAAGATAGTGATATACTCCGCAATTATATCTGAGCAATCAACGCGTATACGTAATACGCAGTGCTGTAAACAAGTTTAGCGGGTGGCGATAACGCATAACAATGTCCAACAAATACGATCTGCTGCTTTATCTAACGGCGCAGCTATTGCTGGGTATGTATTAGTATAGCGTATATGTGTGTGTGTGTATGACCCTTATTGGCGCCTTACTGCCGGGGCGTCACTGTTGTCAATAAAATTAAATACTACATTCCCATTGGATTTCTATAATACTATCTGTTTTCGCTCATATATACAAATATTTTAGATCTGTGCGTGATTTCATAAGCAGGCCAAATGTTACTTTATTAATATCACATGGCTCTGGGAATAAATACAAGCTGGGGATATTTGTTATGGAGTTGGGTATGCTAACATTTTAGATAAATGCAGAAACGCAGGTTCTTTAGGTAGATAGGTTTAATGCAATGTTATTATTAAATAAATTAAAATACAAGTTATGATATAAAATAAAATAGAAATTCCTGTGCCCATAAATCCCCAATTAACTCGTTTAGAGGGTATCTTTTTGATCGGATATCCTGTTAGCCCAATCCGTATCTATGCATTTGTGTTAGTGTTTGTACGCTGAGCATTTCTTTGAATGGAGTGGAGCTGCATTAGAAAACTTGTTGTTGGATAGCGGATTCTGGTTTCTCTCTCTCTTCCTTTTAGCCCCCCCCCCCACTACCTATCTCACTCTCCCTCTCTCTTACTATGGCGCAATGCGCTCTCTTCCCTGTTGCTGCTGCTGTTGTTGTTGTTGTTTCGGTTCCTGCTACTGGTTCCTTTTTTCCCCACAAGCGCCACTTTAAACCCATCCCCTTTCTGTGTGCATAATGTGCCTGCTTATGTATCTACTTTACTATAAAGCATGCACGCTTACGAACCCCAACACACACACACACACACACACACACAGATTCAAAGCCAGAACCAGCGATCCGATTACCCCCAAAGGACAGTGGAGCAAAACAGTAAATATTAAAGTTGAAATATTAAAAGAAGTTCTTTTGGTTTTATATTAACTTTATTTAACTTTACTGATTAATATTATCCAAAAACTGTAATTATTTAAAATATTTACGTCAGCTAATCTGGCAAATGTAGGCTCTCTAGATTTCGTTAGTGCTAATTAAAGTTTTGAGCCTTCAAATTAGTAAACTTTATGTTTTGACTGTCACTAAATTAGAGCTTCATACATAGCATATGATGTGTGACTTGACCCAGATGAACTCTTTGGCACCAGATTGGGCCCATTGTGCAGTCAGTGCATATCCGTGCATTGGGGCCATGCCCACTCAAAGGCTGGTGTGTGGCCAGTGGGGCTAATTCCGTGCCCGAATGGGGTGGCTTTCAATGGCAGAGGAGGGTCCCCAGCTTAGGATCCCAATCTCCCCTCCTTGTGGGCATGCGATATGTGTACAAAGGATAGCGCCCACAAAGAGTGCTCCTCGTACTGCCCTCTGAAAGCGAGGAGGGACCCCATTCCCCAAAAATATACTTGGCTTTATTTTTGCCCCTTCCTTTTGAGCGCTTCTAACCGATAATTCCATTAACTTTGATCCTTTAATGGGGCTTTTAAATAAAGAAATTAATACTAATAATTATCAAATATTTTCAGCCTTCTGTCTGATTGGGATCCAAGGATCGATCCTGCCCGAGGGACACCACAACATCGCCTGCGAGCACTTTGACGAAAAGATGTGTAACACATCCCAGGACTGTGAAACGCGAATCGAACACTGCCAGGTGGAGCAGGACAAGTTTCCCAGCTGTTATGTGCTTTGGAGCACCAATGAGACGACGGGTAAGGAGCCTAGTGGCAAATGGGCATTTTTGCCAGAATACTGATTGCATTCTCGTTTCCCCCTTTAGGCGCCATGCGAATCAAGATGAAGGGCTGCTTCACATACATGCACGAGTGCAATCAGACGGAGTGCGTGACCGGGGAGCCGCGACAGGAGAACATCTTCTTTTGCTGCTGCAAGGGATCGCGCTGCAATTCCGACCACAAATATATTAAAACCACAACAGAGGCAACCACGCAAGGTGAGTTCTCGTTGGGGATTCGTATTCGGTTTCTCTCTATCGTTGCTGCGCGGATTTGTCTTGCCCGTGTTTACCCAATTTTGTTACTTTTTCCGTTTGCATATTTATTTATTTTTTGTTTTGTTTGTTTTTGTTACTCGTTTTTTTATTGCATCTTCAAGTTGCACGAGTGGGAGGTCTTTACTTTTCCCCATGAAGTTCCTCTCCTGCCCATCCGAAGGCAGCGTTTTTCGTGTTAACGAACTCTCGACGCGAAGTGGCGCCCATTCCCCCATTTTTTTCTTTTTTTTTTTGTATATTCCTTTTTTTTATTTTGCATCTACAGGCCCAGCAACCCCTTTTGGAGCGGCATGTGTTGCAATTTCTGCCCTCCTGTGCACGTTCACTGGTTCGTTTTTATTTTTATAGTTAGGTAAGAGTGTTGAGTTCAGGGGTATATTGGATATATTCGAATAGGTGTAAGAGGAACAGTTGGGATTCATCATATTTATTTGATATTTCTTCGGTAGCTCGATTTCATAAATCTTTTAAATATATCTATAATATTTTATCAGGATGCTTTTATTTAAAATTTATTTAGTTTTCCATTCAAAAAGTGTATAGATTTTGGTATTATTTTCTTTTTTCATAATCTTCAGATCATGTTGGTTGTAGAGAATCATTGAAAACTCTTTTTCAGAAGCTGCTCTTAAAGATTTAAAATAGTTTATTATTTTTACAACAAATTATATTATATTATACTCAGAACACTAGGTATTCACAAGTCGATTAACTCTCTACTACCTTTGTTTTTATTTTTGGGGTGTTGCTGCCTTTGCCTTTGACTTCGGGAGCTTCCGAACCCTTTGCTGCTTGCTGCCTGCCAGAGCGTCTTTTGTGCCCTGCGCTTTGTTGTTTTGTTCTTGGGCCCTAGCTTGCTTTTATCTCGAAACAAAATGAGGGGAAAAAGAGATGCGAAATTGGGGGCGAACTTTCGTTTTTTGGTTTTCGTTTTGCCTTTTATGTGGCCACCCCAGCAGCGCAGTGCCTGCTGCCACTCGAGATGTTGTTCACCTGTGGCAAGCCAGCTTTTAAAGTCCTCTTTAATGTTCCCATATTTTCGCTCCCGTGTGTGTCCTTGCAGTGCCCAAAGAGAAGACCCAAGATGACAGCAATTTGATGTACATTTACATTGGCACCTCCATCTTCAGCGTGCTCATGGTCATTGTGGGTATGGGCCTCTTTCTCTACCGACGCCGCAAGCAGGCGCACTTTAACGAGATACCCACCGTAAGTAAATGCTTAGTTTTATTACTGTGATTATTTTACTCATCATGATATTTCCAATTTCTAGCACGAGGCAGAGATCACCAATGCATCGCCACTGCTGTGCAATCGTCCCATTCAGCTGCTGGAGCAGAAAGCCAGCGGCCGGTTCGGTGATGTGTGGCAAGCCAAGTTGCATGGCCAGGATGTGGCTGTCAAAATCTTTCGTATGCAGGAGAAGGAGTCGTGGACGGCGGAGAATGACATCTATAAGCTTCCGCGTATGCGACACCCCAACATTCTCGAGTTCCTGGGCGTGGAGAAGCACATGGACAAGCCGGAATACTGGCTGATATCCACGTACCAGCACAATGGATCGCTGTGCGACTACCTCAAGTCGCACACCATCACCTGGCCGGAGTTGTGCCGCATTGCCGAATCCATGGCCAATGGTCTGGCCCATTTACATGAGGAGATTCCCGGTTCAAAAACAGAAGGTCTCAAGCCGTCAATAGCTCACCGGGACTTCAAATCGAAAAATGTGCTGCTTAAGGGCGATCTTACGGCCTGCATAGCAGACTTTGGACTGGCCATGATCTTCCAACCGGGCAAGTCGTGCGGCGACACCCACGGTCAGGTGGGCACCCGCCGCTACATGGCGCCGGAGGTTCTCGAGGGTGCCATTAATTTCAATCGAGATGCGTTCTTACGCATAGACGTCTACGCCTGCGGCTTGGTTCTCTGGGAGATGGTCTCGCGGTGTGACATCGCCGGACCTGTGGGCGAGTTTCAGCTGCCCTTCGAGGCGGAACTGGGCCAGCGACCCACGCTGGACGAAGTCCAAGAAAGCGTGGTGATGAAGAAGCTGCGCCCGCGCCTGCTCACCGCCTGGCGAGCCCATCAGGTGAGTAAAAACAAGCTTATTAGTAAATAATTTGCTAATGAAATTAACTTATTTATGACAGGGTCTAAATGTGTTTTGCGACACCATGGAAGAGTGCTGGGACCACGACGCCGAGGCACGTCTTAGCTCGTCGTGCGTAATGGAACGCTTCGCACAGCTCAACAAATATCCGTCGGCTCAGCTGCTGATCAAGAACATAACCAACATTGATGATGCCAAGGAATCAACGAACTGCTTATAGAAGCGGTACTAAGCCACAGGCCATCTGTCTGTGGCTCGCCAGCCCATCAATAGTGGGAAGCCCTTCTCGCTCAGCAGTCTATCGATGGTTTGATAATTAAGCGCAGATCGTCATCAGCCAAGCCAATACCAGATAAAGTCTTTAGGATAAAGTTTTCGTTCTTCAAAATAGGTCGACAAACAGCCATGATCTTGCATCTGTTGGACGTTAGTATACACTGAGCGAAACAGAACAAAGAGTGTTGGAGCGTGGCGCTATGTGCATAGAGATGTGTTAATAACTCATCCCACATTGACTTCATTGACTGATAACCATACATAGTTCTAAAAAGAAACGATGCATATAACGTACAACTTGTTTGAAAATTATTGTCTAGCCTTTTTAACTATAGCTATTATTTCCCTTATGTCCTCACCAGGTAGCCATAAGTTTAAAGTTAATTTCTATATAATTTGTCTATAAATTTCTTATAATTTCGTAACCTTTTAAATTGTAACTTTTACTTTTAATTTGTAGTAGATGTTACGTATTAATTTCTGTGTTTAAATGTTGTATTTTTAATAAAATACATTTAAATCTATTTTATGTTTTGTATTTATTTATTTAATTTCCCAACGTAGTGCCAATGACCCTCAGACATCACTTAGGTCTAATAAATGTGTAATTATTGTAATTGTATTCTAATTCTACTGGACAGTACAAGCAAACACCTGAAGTTTTCAAAGGAAAGTTTCTTTTTAACGAGAATCGAACTTAAGCGCGTATTACATATAGATATAAACAATATATAATCTTTATAAACACACAACACACTCTCATAGGCACATGAAACACAGTCTTAGCAGGTTTATAGGAAAAACAGTATTATATCAAGAAGTGTAACGCCTTTAGAATTAAATTGCTATTTGAAAGCAACAATTTTGAACGAGTGCAAAAAAGAATTTATGGCGTTACTCATCTTGTTATAAGGTATTTGTTCATACACAGCACACATCTTAAATCTTAAAGTCATTAAATATTCAGCTATTAAGAAATAACACGAGTAAGTATGTTAAATATTGTTATGCTGAGATAAGGAATATATAAGAACTGTAAGTGATTCGTTCGAGTTGATTTAAAACTTGATTTGCGCCGCATCTAAAATATTATTCTCAATTCACACATAAGATATCAACTAAAATGGAATATATATACACAACACAAAATGAAAACAAACAAAGCTTCATTACCTGATTTTTTTGAGCAACTTACAAGAGGAAATAGTTTACAAACGAAACATATTAATCTTACTAATAGAACAAATTTTGTTATGCTGTAATTTAATTTATATTATTTCAACTTGGTGCTGGAACAGATCATTACAACTCCAACAACAAAAATATAGCGATAATAGGAAGGGAAATAAAACAAAAAACAAAACAGTATTCGGAGGGCGAGAAAAATATTAAATATATATATTTAATCAAAGTAGTTTGTTACACATATCAAAATGATACATTGGATAGACCGGAAGAGATAAAAGCAGAGAACTTTTTATAATATTATACAAGACAACTGCAATTTTTGTATATTTTTTATGCATTTCACAAAACATAAAAGAACAATGAAACGGAATGGAGTTTGATCATGCAAATGTTTTTAAAACATCCCATTTTTGAATATCATCCAGCAAAGTTTTATAAAAACCCCGTAAGTGACAAAATGAACATATATATACGAAATGATTGCAAGTCATGTTAACAAGAAAATTTACGAATAATAAGAAGGATCTTTGATAATAATGGATTTAAAATAAATAAGCCAATGTTTGATTAACAAATTTAAGGTGTGTTTTCTTTATAATGTATGTATTTAATTAATATAATATTATCAAAATGTATAATTTAGTTATTTAGTTTTTCCGGTGTTTCAGCTCCTTAGTTCGCTTTGTGTGTACACTGTAGGCAAAGCGTTGAAGAGGTCTACCTTATATTATAACGTACCCCTCTCTTGCAAGCTCCAATAAAACGCTAATTCTTTTCCAGCTTTCTTGCCACATTTTATTATTACAATTTTTTGTCTTTCGTAAACATACAGACCATTCGGATTATAATGTAATTCAACAATATAGTTGGAAAAACTTATCGGATACAAATATTTTTGCTGAATAATAAGTATTAAGGGGAGTTTTTAGAGTTACATCCTCGTTAACTTATAGAACCTAAACCGAACCGAGATTATAGGGCTTAATCGGATACAAAATATATCTATTTACACTCATTTACGTAGTTTTGTGACTTTGGACCATTTCAGTTGTAGTTCTACACTCATTCGTTCGTTCCACCTGTTGTCAGACTTATCCTTATCGTAACTCTCCCTCTCTTTAGCTCATCTCTAGGGGAAAAATCGATCTCTATCAAATGCAAATATGTAAAGCAGCATTCCAAGTCCTGTGCGTTCTGAATGGGTGTCTCTTACTAAAAAATATATACGTGTAAATCTATGTAAATCTATATATTGATTCTGTTTCGCGATTTTCGCTATATGCGTCTTACTGTATCGAGTATATCTTTATTGGGCTCTGCGGCTATATATCTAGGATAAACATGTACAGTATATATGTATGTATGTGGTATAAATAGGTATTGATGTATATATATATAAGTACTTATTGAGTTTGTACGATATGTTTGTCCTAGGGAGACACGCGTTCGATCAAAGACTTAGCTATCGGAGATATAAGATACAAGTTACAAGATACAGACGAATTATAAAGTTACAAGTTACGAGATACGAGAGTATGCTGTCAGGGACGGTTTCTAGGTTCGTAAAGCGATCGCACTAGTGGAGAGACTAGTCGGGCAAGGGCTGGTGGAGTTTACGGTCTTTATAGAGTTATACAAGAATATATAGATGTAGATGCAGAGTCTATACTGTGCGGCCAGGTATAAAAAACAAACAATTTTTCATTTCCGGAAAATGTCATTGATCCTCTTCATTCAGCAAGCGTTTCGCAATCCAAAGATAATACCCGCACAGTGTTAAATTAAATATTTGTGTATAGATTTTTAATAGGGCTCTTCGGTCCCGCCGCCGCCGGATACACCGCACTTGGAGCGCAGAATGGCCGCCAGTCGCTGGGTCAACGGCTCTGTCGGGGACTCTGAGTCGCTGCACGAGGCGGAGGGCACTTTGTTGCCTGTAATGTAATTTTTATTTTAATAAAATCAAGATTTCTTTTAGATAAGATAACTCATCTCACCATTGCTCACATCCAGATCCGCAGCTGTGTTATCCTTGAGACCGAAATGAAGGCTAACCGGCACAATGTCGTCTTCCTCCTCCAACAGCAAACTGGAGTAGGAGTGTGTGGTGTTGTCGCTGCGTCCGCCGCCGCCACTGGACGAATTCCTGGAGGATCCTGAATCATTGTGGGAGTGGGAATGAGTGTGTGAGTGGGGAGTGTGGACAGCCAGGGCCACAGGATCCTGTCCAGCATCATCTATGGGCAGCTCGAAGTCGTCGCCGCTGCTGCTGCTCTCCTCCTCGCCGTCCATCACATCCACATTGTCTATCTCGTCGTCACCCCAGCCATTATCCTCCTCGGAGCAGTTGTTGCTGCTCTCACTGTCGACATCCCCATCCACATCCGCATCTGCATCTCCATCTGCATCGCCACCGTCATCGCCATCAACATCTGCTTCCACATCGGAGGCGTGCAGGTCCAGAGCCAGGTCGGGCGATGAAGATTTATTGTAGTTCTCATCGCTGTCGCTGGATGTGGCCACTGGGGGAAATAAGATTAATTAACTGCCATCACCTTTAACCAGAGTTAACTACATACCGGCCCTGAGCTTGTCCAGGATGAGCGGATAGAACTCCTTGGCTGTGGCATTGTTGGGCTCGTATTGGAGAACTGTATGGAAGCAGGGGAAATAAATATATACATTGAACTAAAAAATTAATAATTATAACTAATAAATAAATAATGATAAAGTCTATGCCTTTTCAAGTGCTAAAATCAATGCATAATTCATGAGATGATCTGGAAGACAGCAGGATTTCTAAGCAAGATATTTATAATCCTCCCAAAACAATAATTATAAGATAAAATAAAGCCCTTGCCAATATTGCGACATATTTTAGCTAAAAGATTCTTATAATACTCACTCAATTTGCAGTATTTCAATGCCTTTTTGTAGTCCTTCAGCATCACGGCGGACAGGAACTGCAGGAGAAAATATAAAGAACGCACAATACAGTACACAGTACCTAGCACGAAGCACTCGAGTCTCGCACAATACACGTTTAAGGGAAATGCCATCAAATCCTTTTGAATTTTCTCATAACATCTGAACAACAAAGGCTTATAGTATGTGCATACTATACCCGCCCGCTTCTGGTGGTCCATTGGCCCACATTGCGGCAGGAGGACAGAAAAGTTGACTCTGCTGAAAGTTGAATGCGCTCGAAAGCAATTTATTAGCAATCAATAAGCCCCGGCCAAGTGCGCTCGGTGGCGTAATCCCGCTGCCGAAAGGACTTTAACTTAAATCCGCAATCTGCCCTGGCAGCGCAGCAATTTGCATTTGCATAAGTTCTGTTTCGCCTTTGTGCTCTCCTGCCAAGGACCCTTCTGCTTGTTGTGGGGGTTCAGCGAAAAATAAAGAAAGCGAGAAGTGTGCCACGCTTAGATAATGAGTGCCACATAATGGAGGTTATTTATGAAGGAGACCAGCGGATGCAGGAATTTCATAATAGAGATTATAAGCCTTTCTCCAAGTCAAAAGATCTTGAATAGAAAGTTGATTGTTGTTTGCCATGAAGTTGAATCAATAATAATAGAAATCAATCTAATTCATATTTCTTTTATCATTTAAACCTCGAACAACTAGCTTAAATACAGCTATATTTAACCGTTGATCCCATTAAACAAAACCCACTGTAACTCTCACTATTTTTATGACCCATTTACTGGCTTTCTAGCTAAGCTCTTACCTCGGCCAGAAACTCTGTGGGCGCGGATATGCTTTCATCGGCGTCCGTGTACTCGGACAGGCTCTGGCTCAGGTCCTCGCTGGAGGCGGAAGTGGGCAGGCCGGAAGCGGAAGCTGCGGCTGCAGCAGCAGCTCCGTTCATTATGTTTATGTTATTTGCTGTGGCTGCACCTGCACCTGCCCCTGCACCAGCTGCTGTCATGGTTGTGGTGGCACACGATGCTCCCATTAGGGCATTATCGTTGTCCATGTTCGGCTTGACCGCATAGACGCCATTGCCATTCGATTTGTCCATGTAGAGGAGCTGCAAAATAAAAGCTGATTTAAGTGTCCGAGGCCCCCAGGAAATGAGTTTTCTTTCCGTACTCACATTTGACATGATTTCTGCCGGTGATTAAAATGTCCAATTTCGCAATTGTGTGCTATCTTCAATTTAGAATTTTCATTGGCTTGTCACTGCAATGGCAAATAGAAAGGGAAATAAATTTAAATTTCAATCGAGTAAAGACTGCTGCAACATCGAGTGCCGCATCGATTTCGCTGCTTTCGATTCTTATCCCTAATTGGATTGCCCCACCTTCGACCTTGTGTGTGGGCCAAGTCGTAACCAGAAAATAGACCAAGCTCAGGGTACAAAGAGCGTTGCATATAGTATTCGTTCGTTAAATGTTAAATGCCAAATGCTAATTCCACTTCCACTTTTTTTACGCTCTGGATGAGCGCAGACAGTCGCTTTTCGAAGGTAACTGCGTGAATATATTTAGAACTTGGCACTGCAAGGATTTGGGGCATACGACGGCAGGTATTACAGGGAAATATTATATAGATTGAACTATCGAATTTTAAAATATTAAGAAATTAATTAATAAACTAAAATAATCGTTAAATTACCTAAATTATCAAAAAATTCTGAAAAAAACTATTGAATATTTCCACATTTCCATTTCCACATTTGATATATAAAACAGAATATTGAATATGTCGCAACACTTTAAAAAACGATTTATTGACTTTCGTGTGAACTATTTTCTGTCATCTGAGGATCTATAAATTGAATACGCTTTGCCATGCAAAAACTTGCGGTATATATTTCATTTCACAATTTTTCATGGGCTGTGGAACAGAAGTTTAATAGAATAAGAAGTAATAAATATTTAGGAATATAAAAAACCCATACAATTTATTAAATGGCGCCGAAATAGTTTCCACTCTCTATAAAGATTTATTTAGTTCAATTTCTGTGCTAAAATTTTGCAAGTGCGCCGCACGACAAAAGGGCGCGTGAATTGGCGGAATGGATATGGAAATGCAATGGGTTGAGGGATGAGTAAAGCTTTTCTTTGGCCAACTAGTTGAATGGGCCAACACGACATACGAATTTGCCGGTTGCAAATGAGCAGAATTGTTGGCGTTCCTTCGTTTAATTGGCGAGCGACATGCACCACGCCTCGGGGTATGCAATGAATATTTCGGCTCGGTGCCGGGTTATTTATGCAGCATTTGTAGACAGCCAAGCGAACGTGTGTGTGTGTGTGCAATCTGTCTGCTCCTTTCAATAACCGAAAGCACTTCGCAGTCAAGGACTCGGGGGGACGTCATTAAAAACAATAAATTTGCTTTACTGCCTCGACAGGCGAATGATTTACTTAATGGGCTCCCAGACCCTGCTTTCTGGCTTGCAAAATCAATATCAATAATTGCACATCTCGCCGCGGGCTCAAACCATAACTGACATGCCAGGAGATACACGGGAAAATATGGTTATGACAAGCGATAATTGGGTTTATTTTGGGGAATAATAATAAATATATGGGGATATACCAAAAATGTGAATTATGTTTGAGAGAATAGATAAGAAACTTTATGGTAGATGGTTTAAAAGACTATCTAACCTCTTATTGATATGAGGATAATGATTTAAGGCTTCAAAATTGGAAAATAAAATGAAATATTTTACTTTAAATATTCGTTTAAGTATAAAATTAAATTATAATAACTATAAATAAAATGGTAATTTTCTTAGTAATTTCTTTGATTTAGTGCTGAGAATTAGTAGTAACAGTTTTTGTCATATCTTTATATTTTCGTCCAGTGCACATCTTGTTTACTTTTGCAAAATGGCCCTTAATTGTATTTTATACTGACTACATTGAATTCTAATTGCCGGCTGCCCGTCTCTGTCACTCAGTCCCCTCTCTATATCTCTTTCTCTTTCTCTGTGAGTCCTTTGTCACTGCAAACAACACGTCAGTCAGTCAATTGTCTGCGATTTGTTTACTCGTCGGTTGATCCCTGCCATCCTTTCGTTTCGTTTTGTTTCTGGCATTTCCAAATGTCAGACATGTCTGGCCCATCCTGTCACGCAACTTTATTGCAGGACCTGCAGCTCTAGCTGTTTATACCCATTCGAATAACTGTATTTGTTGCTAATTTTGGCCAGACGACGGACGACACTGGCAAGGTTCGCACATTTTCCAGAGAAAGCTTTCAAAAGTACTGGCACTCACCATGTGCCACAGTTCTCATGACAGCTTTAGTTGCCTTTTTATGGGCTTTGGAACTAACTTGTTCAGCGGAGCTCAATTAACACGAGTGGGAAAACTAATTTTAAAATAAGATTAAATACGTTTTCTTCCCACCCGATACAAAAGTTTTTTTTCCTCTCCAAGTTAGTAAAGCAGTTACAAACAAAACTTAAGTAAAGTTTCTCGTTTGCCATACGAAAAGCTTTTAAACTCAAGAAACAGACGCAAGAACAATGATGCTTAAAATTGTATTAAAAACATTTGCGGGCATTTTTTTGTTTAAACTAATCGCAGTGTTTTACTTTCAAGAGTTTAAATTTGGCAACTTTAAGCTCTAGCTAAGCCCAATACGTATTAGTATTTATTTCGAGGTAAAAAGGGTAATTATTCCAGAAAGAAAACTCCTTTGAAACTCCCCTTTCAATGAGTTATTTTTCCTAACAACAGCTGCACATTTTCCCTTTGTTCCAGGAAAGTAATAGAAAAACTTTGCCTACGATGAGACCACAAACACTTGCTGTGGCAAATCATTTTCGGTTTGCATAATTAAAGTGTCTTCTGGCAAATTGAATTTCCCCTTTTGCAGCTCAGCTCACTTCGGCTGGGCTCACCTTTCCGTACCTACATAACGAACTCCTCGTTTAGGGTGAACCTAATTTAGAGCCAGCGAACCGGAAAGTTATGTACAAGTACGTGTGTGTACGAGTACATATGCGTCACGGGGTCACAGGGCAGTAAAGTTGCATAAAAAGCCATTGGCTGCCTCGCAACTGCAATTCCAGTTGTCCAGTTTTGTAAAATGCGACGAATAATTTATAACAAAACACTTAAATGCGACTGCGACTGGCGGGGATACCAATCCACGACCTAGGCCCATTCGAATGTTTGCCAAATTGCCGGCCAGTTGGGGCTTATTTGAGCCAAAACAACATGCAATATGTAGTCCGTGGTCCTGTCGCCTGCCAACTTACTATATACAAAATCTAGACGGGAAGGGAATAGCAGGAGCAGGAGCAGAAGCTACCGATCCGAAGGTCCTTGCCATCGGCCAGTCACAACACGAGCCGTTAATGAGTTTCCCATTTAATACAGTCCACAAACAGTGGCCGAACGAGCCCATCTGGCCAGGCCCACTCCTGCAGAGGGAAAAAAGTGGTGGAAATGAAGATTTGATTTAATTTTTTAAATAAATACATGTTTGTGTTGTTTTTTATATGTTTAAATAGACTTTAAAAATGTGAAATCATTTCCAGTCATGTATACTTTATATTTCACTTATTTTCCTTAATATCATAAAAGAATATTTTGAAAATTCTGTAGAGAAGAGAATTTGTATTATTTCAAAACGTACACAAAACTAATTTAAGGATTTTTTTTTGCGCCATGGTGTCACAGGGCAAAATGTTGTCAATAAAAGTCGAATTTATGATAGAGTATGTAAGTATGTAATAAAGTATATAGACGAGTAGCCTGCAGGCAAACGACTTTGCGAACTGTAATAACAATTCGTAGTACATACATACATATATGCTGGTGCCCTGCCTTCAGCTACGAAGAGAGTCCAGTCCTTGGAAAGGACATAGACACAAACATAGCCATCGTCGTGGGCCAAATTGCCCGATTATAATGATCGCCCCAGAAATGTTGTTATCGTTTTCTTTGCCGCTGCAATTACGGTTGATGCTGCTGCTGCTGCTGCTGCTGCACTTTGAGAGGCTGCCAATTGTTGGCCATTTAACTGCTCCCACTCGCTGCACAAATATTACGGCAAAAGTGTTCACAAAAAGTGCCTATAACACAATTCCCTCCAGGGCCAGGATTCGATTTCTTTGACTGCTGGCATTCACAGTGAAAAATTCAATTCAAAGTGAAACATAAAATCCACCGAAATTCCTGGAAATTGCCATAAAAAATCAATTTCTCTTTATCCGCTTTATATTTTCAATAAGCCTAGACTATTACCGGAATTATATTATTTCTGTTCTCATGAAATTCCAGTCAATTGAATTGACAACTAATAACACAAAAATATGCCATAAACTTTGAAAAGGCTTTCAATTTCTACACAACTTTAAGACTTCCTAAAGTTTTTAGCGCAAGCATAATGTTATGACCAAACTTGGCTTCAAGTTTTTTTGGGGTAAAATAACGAGCACACTCGGGGAATCCTTTAAAAGCCGCCTATGCCAGGCTCATATTTTATAGCTCTCTTGGTATTAGAATATTCAAAAGAAAAACTTTTCGTCAGACCGAAAAAACTTTACTGTGGAAAGTTTAATTTGCTGGCACCTCCTTGCCACCCATTCTTCCCATAAAAAAAGCACCCCTTTCTCGGGGTTACAAGGACGGGTTCGTTGTGGTCAATGGCTTTGTATGAATTACAATCGATATTTGGCGGAAGGGGTTTAGGATATCTATTCGGTTGCGGTTTAGATGGCCAGCCAAGCGGCAAATAAGCAATTATGCTCTGTGTGTGTTACATATGCATACCTCATACTCAGACTTACACACACTCACACACACACATTTGGCATTCCTTTGAAAGGATGCACTACGTGGCGTATGCGCAATATTGCTTTTAATACCACAAAGCACCGCCTTGACTGTGGATTTGGCCGCCCAGACAATGCGGCTCTGCCTTGTAATTGTTCGCATTGTATTGCCTTTGGCTTTGTTTGTCGTCGTCGTCCACATATAATACCTAAACAGGAATATATACTATACCATATATTATGTAGTATATGTGTGTTTGTATGTATGTACGTATATGGGGTGCTTCATCAGGGGCTTTAGTGGTGAGAGGATGCTTTTTCTGACTGACTCAAGACTCCCAGTGCTAATTAAAATTATAGCAACAATGGGCCAAGAAAAAGTTGATCTGGGGATGAGGTTAAAAAAGAGGGAGCGTGCCTATACCCAGGAGCGGAAGCCGCCGGCTGACACAGAAAGCGAAGCGGAAACACCTGAGTGTCTGCTTCTATGGAATGGTATTTGTGAGCAGCACACAAGCTAACAAGTTGCGGCGAAAAAAGGGATATATATAAGCTATAAGGTGTCATAAAATACCCTGCTTTTATTTGGTGAAAATAGTACCTTATTCTTAGGGTATAGTTACATATCTTAGTGTCTCAATAATTACAAAATTTAAATAAATAAATAAGTATTATTATAAATAAAACGATTTCTTGGTTAGTTTTTGTGGATTTTTTTCAACAGAAAATAAAAATTATCTTCAAAAATTCATTTCTTCATTTAAACCTCTAATTGTCTGCCCAAAATTCTTCAGCCTTAATTTACCTCAATAAAATTTTAATAAAAGTAATATCAGCCGTCTAATAAGTTCTTTATTTAACCTATATTCCTCCATTTTTAATACAGTTTCACTGAACACATATACCCTAAACCTTTTCTATTGCTGAGTACAGAGTACACACACTCGTACGAGTGTAGGCCAGCTTTGACAACTTGAAATATTTATGAGTGCCCGCCAACTCGACCCAAAGACGCTGGTGACAAGCCAAGAAGAGCTGCAACAGAAACCAGTGCAATACAAAAAGTACTATTCATCGTACATTACATACATTACATTAAATCTATGATATATATATACGACTGAACTAGAACTGAAAATGTTTAAGCTTTAAAGAAGAAATTCTTTAAGATTTTACAAGTTCTTGTATTTTACAGAACAAAGGTTTGAAAACAGAAACTTGGTAAGATCAGAAATCACTCTTCAAATATGGTTAAATAAAAATGAAAAAAAATATAAATGCATATTTAAGTATAGGTAGATTTCATTAAATTATTCTTAAAAGATTATCTTCTTTAATTTTTATTCCAAGTTATTTAAGTAATAAAACCCATATCACATATGGTTTATTCAAGGATTTCATTAACACAATAATTGTGTTAATATACATCATTTAAATTATAGATAAACGTCTCTACTTTCTTTTCACCATTTTAACCCAGACTTTGGGTTTCTGAACTACTTGCATTTGAACGCTAGTTCTTAGCTGTGCAGTGTACATATTAATTTTAATTTTCATAAAAATAAAGTGCTTCCAGTGCTGGCTCAACATTTCATATAAATTGCTAGGGAATTGAGCGGGTTAAGCTCGCATGGCCGAGGTGCGAATGTGAAGGGGCCTCGAGTTGATCGTTTAGAACATCATTAAAAATGTGCCGCCCTGCTGAAAGTTTCAAGTACTCGGCGGCACTGGCACCGAGTGTGGCAACCGTTGCCGCTTTCGAGTGGTGCAAATAAATAATTAAAATTTGAAAAAATCTCGGCCAGAGGAGCATACACAAGTCGCGCCAAGGACGAAGGTTAATGCGTGGCAGAGCAGGTGGAAAATCTGCCATAAATTTCATGAGCCTGCTGACAGGCAGAAGGACCTGGCCTACCTTCAATTATTTACGAGCGGCGTCTCCGGCTGCAGCTGGATTTTTGCTTTTCCCCGTTTCCGTTTCCGCTTCTGAGCTGCGGTGGCCAACAAGTCCCAGGATTAATTAGCGTCTGGTCCCAGGTCTTTCGCCGAATCAAAGATTCAGTGGGTGGGGAGAGACTAATTAAATGTGGGCGCGTGTGTGTTTTCCCCGGGCTTCTTCGACGCAGTGGAAGCTGGAAAAATGCCTGCAAGAGTGTCCTTTTGCGTAGCTGCTTGCACACAACAACACCGCTTCACAGGTCCTTCGATTTCGGTTGCACGGTTCACGTTTGGAATGTACACTTTATGTTTATATTTTTTTTGCAAATATTGAACTTGAACAAATTTGAATACTTTGTTTTTCCAGTGCGTAAAGTGGAAACGTTTTTATTTTCTGTTCTATGAAGTGAATTCGTTCCGCTTTTTTGCGTCGCAGTTTTGCTTAATTAACAGAGTCGACGACTGAACGAAGTGTCCTTTTTATACACACTTGTTCGCTTTTACCTTGTCGAGAGGTAGAGCTTTCGCCTCTCTTTCGACAGCTTGCTCTCCTTGCTAGCTTGGTTCTCTCTGTTTAAGTTTATTTGCGCTCTAGGTGGCTTGATTATACCCTGTTTTTATGCATTTTTATTATTTTAGTTAATTTTATAATAAAAATGTAATACAAATATGAGGACAAATCTACAAATCTTTGTCTAAATTTTAAATTAAATCCCTGCCTTCTTGTTTTAAGTGCTTGCTTTTAAGTTGATAACAAATTTAGTTTAGTTTAAATATTTTGGGAAAAGAACAAGCTACTTTTGGTGTTTTTTTTTAACTGACTTGTCCCAAAATCTTGAATATTCTTCTTTCTTTATGTATTAACATTATAAATAGACTTTAAATACTGATTATAAATATCTAAAATAATAAACTTTAAATGAAAATAATGTTTCCAACTAAAATGTAATTAAAATTTTAATACAAACAACATCACAAAGTTAAACTTTATGCACATGTTTATTTTTATTACAAAAGTATTTTAAATTGGAAGTTTAAATATATTTTTTAACTTCCCAAACCGTATTCCTTGCAGCTGCGTAACATTCTCTCAAAGCTTGACTTTCTCTCAAAGCTTCGCTCTCTTACAAGGTCCTTAATTTCCTCTCTCATTTGGTTACAGCATTTACAGCGTTGGGGAAACAAAACAAACAACACAACAGAGAGTAGCCAAAGAGGAGCACATAGTAGCAGAGAGAAGCAAAATAGGAGGAAAAGAGTAACAACAAAAAAAGGAAGCTAACTTCTGGTAGCCGAAGCTTGTATACCCTTCTCTGAACACTCCTTGCATGTTCGGAAATGACTCCTTTACTGCGTTGCAAGCTTCTGACTAAAATTATGAAACCCTGTCAGAATATACAAAGAGAAGCCGCAAGGAGTCGGAAATGGTGCAGGCCAGAGACTGATGGCCGACTGCCTGTGGCCATGTTGTCTGTCACTCGCCTGTATGGGTGTCCATGTAATGGAGCAGATGGCAAATGGCTGCCGAAAGGATGCAACGGGCGAAAGCTACGAGTCAGCTGGGAAAAATACTACGCATCGGACATCGGGAGCCGAGCGGAGTAGAGAGAGAAAGATATATTTTTGCGGCCCATTGAGTGTGAATTAAGAGATGCCGGCTTAGTGCGAATCCTTGCTGCATGTCGTATATGTGGGTGTGAAGCTGATGCATCCTGCATGTTCACCCTCGAGCGCCGGATGTCGGTGGCAGCCCAGGCTGGGATAACTCGAACGTTGTGCCTCTCCATTTCGCATTTCACATTTCACATTTTGCATTTCAGCATTTCAGCATTTTTATGGCTCACAAACAGAATTGCCCTCGTATTGGTGGGGAAGTCAACAAGGATATGCTCTTTTAATCCGAATATTAAATATGGCGACGAGCCACTCAAGGGCTTGGGCGGGTGGTTTCAAGGATAGGAGTTCAGTCGGGTTCAGCGAGGATTCGTGCTGTAAGCAAATCGTTAACCAAGATTATTTGCCAATGAATAAATGTTTTATAGGGAAATATTAATCAGAAGGGGTTCGTTTTAATTTATACATTATAAAAATATTAACCGAAATACCAAAAGGGACTATTGGGGATGTATACCGAGATATAAAGTCAGATTTGGTCAAACGAAAATATAAAAAGTATTGAATTTATCCTTAAAACATTTATATTATCGAAGAATATCGTAAAAATGGTTTTTGTCTGTTTTTCCGATTGTAAAACCAGTATCTATTTATCGTACAAATATTGTGCCTTTAAAATATCGATATTTATATTAAAATTTTCAGAGCTTACAAAAATTCTGGTAAAATCAAATACTTTTGAATTTATTTTTATTATTCAATTATTTCATTGAAAAGTTCATTCCTTTAATCACAAAAAATTAAGCGCTCTAAAAAGGAAGACCTTTCCAAACCTCATTTCCACTTTTCTGCTTTCATAAACGTTTTTAATTTAAGCATAAAATATATTTCTCTTTGAGCTATTAATCCTTGTGGGGGCCATTTCATGGCCAGCAAAAAAGTATGCTACAAACAGGACACTTTTTTCCATATTTTTCACTTTTGCCATTTCCCTTTGCTATCATTTAAAAAACGACGAGCAGTGCAGCGCGGAAAATTCGCTCCAGTCAGCGGCTCTTCATGAATGCAAACTTGCATTTGTTTCCCTGAGAGAAATAAAAGGGAAATTTACGTTGGCAGTTGCAATCCCATTTTGCGTGTTGCCGGGGATTCCGCACGATTTCCTGTTTGCCACGAACGCGCTATCCAACGACCTCCCACAATTTCCCGCACATTTTCCGACGCCTTTGCACGTGCCAAATGAAAACAAGTTTCCACTCTGCTTATATGTAAAAAATTTATTGCGCTTAACTTTTTCTGGGGGGTTCGGGAGGGGTGAGGATGTATAGAATGAATGAACGAGTTTTACATGCTTAACGGCATGCCAAAAGGTGTGTGGGGTTCTTAGCGATAAATGGTCATGTATCCTAGATGATATCCTTAAATGAATCGCGCTTGATAATCGTTGGTATCGACTTAGGACCTAGACTTATCAGCTAGCGATATGTTTGATTTGGTTGCTTGCAATCGTTTCATAAAATGTACATTTAGATGCTGAAACCGCAGACTACATCTACAGATAATACAAATAACTTCGAGTTGAGCTTAAAACTGCTTCGAAGAGATTTAAAAACTTTAATTATTTTAATTTACTTTTTTAAATCTCTGTAAACAATCATCAATTTCAACTTCGAAAGACTTAAAACTAAACATTAGAATAGCGAAAACTAGTTCATACTCATTTAATCCTTCAATGTTCAGGGGTTTTCGTTGTCAATTTCGATAAAAATGGTTAGGAATTAAAATTCCCAACTGATTTCCTCAATATTTAAACGAAATCTAACTCGAAAAGGACCTTAAAACTATAATATATCTCCTTTCGAATCTTTCGATTTCGATTTTCTGTATCGTTCAGCAGTTCATGTAGTTGGGCGTCGTCTCTGTGTCCGCCTCAGCCTTGGAGTTGTCCTTCTCTGGTGGTATATCGCCCACATTCTGATAGACCTCTGCCTGGACTTCGATGCTGCCCACTTGGGGACATGGCACTGGGATCTGCTTGGGCTTAAAGGAGCTGCAACCGCTGGCAGAATGGCTCTTGGTCAGCTTGCCATAAATAATATTAGAGCGCTCATTCAGCTTGATGGGCTGCAAGGTGACTCCATTTTGGTTCTGGTAGTGTTGATGCTGCTGTTGCGTCTCCGCCTGCTCCTTGGCCTCCATGATGGTGTTCAGGTAGTTGCTGCTCTGAGAGCTGGCCAGCGGCTGGCTACCATAAACTGGGATGTTCGAGGGGAACATCTGGTAGTGCTCTGATCCTGTGGGACTGGTGGGCGTGTTTAAGCGCTGACAACTGGACATGGGAGAGGGAAACACAATCTGATGACGCTCATCCCCTGGCGTCGAACTGGGCGTGAACACAGGTCTGGGTGGCGGCGGCACCAGATAATTATCCATCATGCGGCAGTGTGGCGGAAATCCTCGCCGCTCCTCATGATCCGAATGAGTGCCAGAATCTCCGAGAGAGGCGCCGCTGCAGTTGCTGCCGGTGCTTAGCCTTCCCGAGGACGAACTCGAACTGGACACGCTCTGCAGGCTCAACGAGCTAATGGGCCTGCCTGCTCCCACACCCGTGGATACTCCGCCGCCGGACTTGAAGCTGCAGCTGGTGGCTATCGAAGACTTGGTCTCATCCAGCAGACTGTCGTTGCCCTGCTGCGTCTGCTGGGGCTTGCCGAGCGAGAAGAACTTCTTGAACCTCTCGAAGGGCGTCTCTCGCTTCAGATGAGTTTTAACCTGCTCCTGGATCCTCTCGTACTCCCTGCGCAGCTGATCGATCTGATCCTGCTTCTCGCGGAAGCTCTGCTGCACATCATTGCGGTGCTTCCAGCGCTCCACCAGCAACTCCACATCCCGGATGGACAGGACATTGTTCTTAAAGTCGTGCATGATCTCGGCCAGCTCATCGTCAGCATTAGAGCGACTGTTGCTGGCGGCAGAGGCATCGCTGGCACTCCTCTTCAGGGTGCCATAGCCGGGTTGCTTGGTGGTGCAGCGGCTTACACGGAGAGGTTCCTCAACCGGTCGATTCGAGGGCTGAAACAAATAGTTGCCATCGTCCTGGGCCACCGGGACATTCGAGGGCTGCAGCACGTAGTCATTGCCCAGCTGGTTCTCCAGCAGCTGTGAGCACTCTTGGCTGAATTTGTCCGTTTGATACAAGGGAGCTGCATCTACCTCATCCAGAGATCTAACCTGCTCCTTGCTCAGCTGATTTTGTTCCTTGGACTGGTAGTAGGGTGGCTCGTTGATCCTCAGTTCGTTGGTGGTCTGCTCAGGTCCTGGCTGGGAGCCAGCCTCTGGCAGCTTCTTCTCAGACTCCACCTTCTTTTCGGCAACGGAAGTCTGAAGGTTCTCGTCCTCCGTCTCCACGCTGATGTAGTTGAGATTCGAGATGGCCATAGTCTCTGTTTTGGGCCTCACTTCTGGTGTGTTCTCCCGCTCCGATCCGCTGGACATTTCCATGTACTCCGCCGTGGGAAGTTGCTTGGGTGGCTTTTGAGTTTTACCTTTTCCCGGCTGTGCCTCAATGACCACATTGGGACTGGAACTGCTGGGCTTGGGGCTGATCTCCGCTTGGCCTGGATTCACGCCCTTGAAGTAGTGGTACATGGTGGTCAGTTCGTGGAACTCGGCGAAGCTTACAATGTTTTGGGCGAGTTTGTGGTGACCCTCCTGCTCGGCCAGCTCTGCTGGAGTACGTCCGGCGCAGTTCCTCACGCCGCAGGCGGTGTCACCGCCAGGACACTCCATCAGTTGGATGCAGAGCCGATTGAGGCCCCATCTGGCCGCAAAGTGGAGCAGTGTGGGATATTCCTCTGGGCTGGATTCCAAGCGGCTAAAGAAGTGATGCTGACGGTCGTTGTTACCACCGCTCAACAGGTGGAAATTGGGCGGCATGTTACGTTGGAAGCACTGCAGCAGATGCTGATCCAAGGCATCCCTTTCCACGGGTCCAATGCCCAGAGCATGACACATGAATTCAATCGGCGAATCCTCGATTCTCAGCAGCTGCTCCAGCTCTCTCAGGCGACTCTCGCACTTTATGGGTCTCGCTCCCAGGCTCTTGCCGTTCTTCTCGATGCGAATTTCGATCATTGTGGAGATCTCCATGCAGGCCTCTGGAATGGAGAACTGCAGTGTGTAGGGATTGCGGCACTTGAAGTTACGCAGCTCAATCAGCTCGCCGGACTTCTCCACCAGCAGCTTCAGTGTGTCATTCTTCTCCAGCGCCTCTGCCAGCAGGGCCACCACCTTGTTCTGGCCCAGCTTCACCTTCTTGGGCAGCACAGTGAATCCCTCTGTGCAGCTGGAGAAGCTGCGAGACAAGCCGCCGCCACCCGAGGAAGCTCCAGAGGAGCTATCCTGGCACGGCGGCCGCTGGCACAGAGCTCTCCCCAGGATGTCGGTGGCAATGCCCAGGATATTGCTGATTTGCACCTGATCGTTGTCTCTGACCACGCAGCGCCGCCATTTGTAGTAGCTGGGCAGCGCTGATTTGTGCATTTCCTTGACCTTGTCCTCGCCCACATCTAGCAGGATGGCCAGGACCTTCTCCACGCGTATAATCGATGAGAGCTGGGTCATCAGGAAGCTGTGTGGCAGCGCCAGCAGAGCGGGACACAGGATAACGATCTGCAGGGCGGTGCTTTGGTACTTCTGGGCGATCTCCTCGCTGAAGGGACCATCGTCAATTTTGATGTGCAGAAAACTGAAGGGAAAAGAGGGGATTTTTATTAATATAAATATTTTTAATAATAATTTATTACATTTAAATATTTATTAATTTTAATTATAGACGGGTGAAATTTATAATCGATTAACTGACAAATTAGGTGCTTAAAGTTATTAAATTATTTGATTAACAATGGAATTAGGTGCTCGTAAATTGTGACTTGTGGCTTAATTATTTATATTTATAAAATTTCTAAATGTACTTTAATGTCTAATTTCATATGATAATTTCTTTTTTACATGTACAATTTTTATAGAAGAAAAACTAAATGAAATGTAACATCTTCAGCGGAAATGGAAAGTGCATCATAAATACTTGCAGTGAAATCTCTCATTTGTATTCAGAAAAGAAAAATAAATGAATATGTGAATATGTTAAAAAAAATACTTGAAATTCTGCTTAAGTCACGCTGATATCTTGTAATTATTGTTTTTTTTTTTTGCATATTTGTCTGGGTTCTAGAATTTTAATAAGTACATTTAATGGCTTGCACGCTCTTTAAATGTAATGTCTGCTTTATAATTTAAGCCAGACTTCCGGTAATTAATTTATAGACAATTAATACTCATTTTAACAATATTAGAACTACGTTTTTATTACCTCAGCTTACTCTGGATTTACTCAACCTCTTAGATTTTTATTCACTTAAAATGTAGTTCATAAAATCTAGTTACTCACTTGAATGGCTTCCGTCCACGCTGCTTGGTGATCTTGTCGAAGTGGTTCTTCAGGAAGGTGGCCCGCAAATAGGCCCGCTCGCTGTGCTTGGCTGTGATGATCAGGATGTCGTCCATGTTGTAACCCAATCCCATGCACCCGGATGCACTCGCTCCACTGGCGTTGTTCACGTTGCCGCAGTTGTCTGTAAAATGAAACAAGAAACAAATTGAGCGACGATCAGCAAAAATGCCACAAAAACTCCAAAGACTTTGGAGGAGTTGCTGATAAGCTGCCAGGCACTGGCCCAAGGCGACCCCCGTGTGTAATCTCTCCTTCCAAGTCCTATATATACACATAGTATTTCTGTATTCCAGTATGCAGTTTGTGTCTGCGATAAATAATGTGTTTACTTAGGATTTGACCTGCGTGATTTGTGGCCTCTTCAAATAGTTCCTACTTTTGTTTGATTTTCCTGCAGGGAATTTGACTTTTTAGGGATCTTTAAGCGCCGCAAATGTGCGATAATTGCAATCAAGGACTTGTGTCACCTGAATCATAAAGGAATGCACCTTATCTTTCTTTAAAGTCAGGTATGAGAAAAAAGATTTAATTGATAAATTGAGGAAAAGGTGTGGGAGAAAAAGGATTTTTACTGAAACTCAAACATTTTACATTATGAAAACTCCTTGACACTTAAGATATTTCTTTAGCATTTCCACACATTTCACACTCACTATGTTTAATCCCAAAATGTAATATTTAGATAATGGTGTTGTAAGACTTTTAGAAAACTTTTCCTAGGGCTTTGCTCAACACATTAGGAATTCAAAGATAATGCTAGGAATCTCTTGCACTTTCCACACACACCCACATTCCGCAGTGACACTCTCTTGGTGACTGTCCGGAAGATTCATAGTTGGATTTGGATTTTAGTGAAACGAAAACAAAAGATTTCAAGATTGAAACCAAATAAAACAACATAAATTTCCAAACTTATTGTTAAAAGAGCGGACATTCTCCTGATTTTAGCCAAATAAATTAGGCTGGACTAATCAGTTCCCATTTTTCCCGGCAGCCGCCTCAGGTTGCCTCATAAATTCAGTCACGTTTTGAGCATTTAAATAAATCTCTCTCTGGAGCAAAAACACACAGATACACAGATACAAGCACTAACAGATGCAGATACAAACGACAGAAGAAGATGCTTTGGGATGTGGAGACGAAGCGATGCTATCTCCTGGCCAAACCGAAATCCACTGTTGCATTTGCCAGAATCTGAACTTCTTGACACCCACAAATGGCGGCGATGTCAGCCGCCAGTACACTGGGAGAAGATCTTATTAAGGAAAGCGCTCTAAGGCAGGTTACTTTTTAAATAAATTTAGGATATAATCTGCTTAAATCTATTCTGAAATTTATTCTAGAAGATTGAATCTTGAATTTAGATTGATTTTGTGTTCTTAAGTTAACTTCCTTGTTAACTTAGTTATTACTTTCAAATGATTTAAATTTAATTTAATTAGCAAAAAGAGTCGTAAAGAAAAATAGTATATAAAACAAATACAATTAACAGAAAATCCTAGAATAAGTAAACATTTAAATCTTATATATTTCTTCTTTTATTCGTATTTTTCCCCAGTGCCTTTCTATCTTTGGGCCTGCCTTCTTTTCACTCTTCTCTTCCTGTCGCCTGTTACGCTTTGCGTTTCTCTGTCTTCCCCTCATTATAAGGCAGCAGCTATAAGGAACTCAACTTCTGCCCGATGCCTACTATATAATATACAAACATATATATTATGAGGGGAAGCCCTCGCTTTGTTCCACTTCTGCCTTTTATTTTGTATGCAAAAAAATGTCAAATTTAATTTGATGCATTCGAAAACAGAAGCCTTGACGACATAATTAAGTGGAACTCTGGTTAGTTTCCGAAAGCTTTGCAGTGGCCCTTCTTTTTTGTGATTAATTACTGTGACCGAATAAATGTTTATCCTGTCCATTAACACAGAGAGAAAGGAAATGTTCTTTAAAGGTTTCTAGAAAATAAATTGTTTAGTCTGAAGGAATATTGTTTTGAACATAAAAAATCAAGTTAAAAAGTTAAGTCAAGTTTGGTCAATGCAGAAAAATGTCTAGAAATATTGATGAAATATTAATAAAAATTAAAAAGTTCATTACTTTTCCTACGAACTCTGATTCAAGGAACTTGGAACTTCAAAGGAACTTTTTACATTTATGATATCAATTTATAAATTAATAATTATTTTTAAATGTGCACTCTCCATATTTTGGGGTAACTTTTCTGATCCTGCTTATTCGGCCTCTCTCCTCGACCGACTTTTGCCTTAATGGCTTTTGTTTCGCTTCAGTTTTGCAAACTTTGATTTTGTGACGGAGGCTGGGAGTAGGCTGTCGTGGCGGCTGCATTGAAATTTATTTCTCAATTACATGGCAGACGACAGTTTTGCGACAGCGACAGCGTGGCTGTTGAAAATTTGCACAGAGAAATCGAGTAAAGCACCAAGAAAGGGGAAAAAGCGCAGTTTGACATTGAGTTGCATATATGTTTTGTATATATTTTAGCTGGCTGAGTGCGCGAACATCTGGTAATTGTTAAATACTCCTTCGGCGAAAGACAAAATGCCTTCCTTTGTTCGGTGGAATATCTTTGTGCTTTATTTCTGCTTTTCGGCTGTGATCGATCACAATTTAATGGACCTCGTATCTCTGCATCGCCGAAGGGAACTCACTCATTTCCATGTCCACATAGTCCTCCTCCTGGCCGCCATCTCTTCTGCCCGAAACGCAGCTAAAAAGTCGCATTTTTACTTCAGTTTTTGTTTTTTTTTTTTTTCTTGAATGAAATTCCGCAATGAAATTTCTGTACAGAAAAATAAACAAAAACACACACAATGTTTTAATTGTTACGCGCCGCGAACAGACTCAAACATTGCGCTAATTGTCGTCGCAGCATCCACATTTCGAATGGAACTGAACCGAGTCCACAATTCGACCCACCGCAAACCCGCGGCTGCCTAGGATTACGACTTAATTAATTGATTAAAACTAACGATTTTAAGAGAGAGACTGGGCAGCTCTCGCTGGCATCTAATCTGGTTTGATTCAGTTCAAAAATCGTTAAAGGGGTTTGAGAGAAGATTAAGTTGTCACAAAATGACACCTAATGAGATTATTGAGGGTATTTGTTTAATTATATTTAGCTGTAGATTAATTCTTAAAGCTGCTTGGGAGTTTTCTAGTTTAAATAAATGAATAAAATATTTATCTTCAAGAAACTTTAAGAACTGGTTCAACATTCAAAGTTTCAGTTCAAAAAAAAAGTACTTCCTTTCTGAAATATTTTAATTTTGACTCCAAATCCTAATGAGATAATTAATGGTAAACAACTTATAGGGTTTTAGCAGCTTTTTTAGGAATCATCAAAGTTCATAAACAAATATTTCTACTCTTCCAAGAAGCCTCATATCCCAATTTCCCAGTAGATGGGCATAAAATAAGAGCCCCCATATATAAATATTCCCAAATAATTCATCAAAAATGTTCTTATAAGTGAATTTAGCTTATGGTCGCTTGATTTTTATGACAATGTGTGGAGTGGAAGAGTGGGTAAAATGCAGAGGGAATATTGGAATGGCTACACATTTTCTTTTATTTCTTGTTTTTTTGGGGGGAAAAAGACACAATTTGAATAAATGCCAACCGCTGATGGTGACACTTTTTTGTATGTTTTTTGTATATTTTGTTGTTTGTATTTTAGCAAGAGACATAAATCAACGAAAGGCGAACAGAAAAATATAAATGCGGGATTAAATGGGCTGCGGCGGCCACGAGGACCGGACGACACACAAATTAAGCCTCTTTCCCCTCCAAAAAATGAAACCAACAAACAAGTCAGCATATATCTGTATATATACCCATGATGTGCAGAATGTGCGTGTATGCCCAACAATTATCATTTAATTATGTCAACTGTAACTTAATTATGCGCATATATATCTTTTAATTTGAGTTTCGGTTAATTGTCGACTTCCTTATGAGATTGCAGCAGAATTCCATACCAAATTGAGTTGAACAAAAATCTCAGATAAATCCTTTTCTCACACTAAACTCGGGAGTAACCCAAATTCCCGAGTTCCCCAGAGAGAAGTCTCGCAGAGATTTGTATTAATTTAGATTTAGTTTGCACTAGGCATAAATCATAAATGATTTAAATTGTTTTAGTTCTAGTTTCCACGCCCCTCGCCGGGGGCCCCCAGGTTCGTTAAATGGAAATTGCTGTTCTCATTGTCTCTCTCTTTATGTGAATCTCTGTGTGAGAATGTGTGAGAATCCCTTACAGCTGGACACCAGGGGGAAAACTATGCTAGATGGGTATGGTACTGGTAATGGGGATGGTCAGTCACAACGATTATAAATGACATTGCATTTGATTTGGTTTTCAGGCTGTGAATACGCCTGCATTCTGGGTTTTTGCGTTTTGAGTTCGTAAGAGGTCATGTTCGGAATACTGACAGCCCTGGGCAGCTCTTTGGCTAATTGAAAGATGTGCTCAAACAATGGCACTCAAGTTGCAGCCTCGCACTCAGAATATAGTGAAAATGTGGCAGATATAAAGAGGTTTTCAATGTTCTGTTATAATTAAAAAAAAAATCTGTGAAAATATTCTTATTTAACCTTCTAAAATCAAATGAATTTGTATATCTATAAAGCTTAAAACTTAAAGATACATTATCTGTCTATACCCTAAAGAGACCCCTTGAACTTAGTTCCCCAAAAATCTTCCAACACCATTTTCCGACTTTCCAAGAACACCACTTCATAAAGTACAGCCCGATGACCCAGTAAATGAGAAAATTTATATTCTCATTGAAACGTTCTAATAATGAAAACATTTAAAAACACATCATAAAATGTTGCATCGAAAACTCCAATGCTTTTCTTTCCCTTGGTGGAATTTCCCGCTAAAAGCAAACATAAACAACATTTTGAAATTTCACTTTCAGCCCTAAATAGCGAAAAACAACACAACTCCGCCGACTACACGAAAAAAAATGAGGCATCGAACCGTTTTCCAAGCCATAAACATAAGGAAAACAAATACTAAAGAAGGCTAAGGGGAGTGGGAGTCGAAGAGTGGGAGTGTTTTCAGCATTTTCACGCTGCGTGCCGCGTCATGGAAAATGAAGTCAAGGCATTCAGTATCCCTCCATCTCAGAATATATAGATTTTCAGAAGGGAGGGCAGTAATAAATGCAATCAAATGCAGCGAACAAGTGAAATAAACCGAAGGAAGTTCATAAAATGCAAACAAGTATGCATAAAATGCATTTAGTTGGATTCTTAGATGGCGGGCCTTCTTGTCTTGACATAAGCCAAGTTCAGAATAATGCATAATGCATTTTAATGCAGTTTTTAGTGAATTGTAAACAACTAAGGAGGTCCCAGCAGCAGAAGGAGTTGTTCCCTCCTTCTACCGACCGCTCCTCTCTGATGTTATTTTTGACGGTTTTGACATTAATGTTTTGTTATTTCTCCGCACACATGTTCCCCTATAAAGACACAACTCTTTTTAGTTTTCTGTTTTTTTTTTTACCCATCTATAAATATATGAAGCAGATATAGCATATAGCTTCTGCTGAGAATTCGTGGTATTAGGGCATTGAGTAATTGTGCAGCAGGTGTCAAATGTCTCTGCTCATCCGTCAAGATCAACCCGAAACTGTAATTTCTCAACGAAAATATTAAAATTCGTGTTAAACTCGGCATTTGTGGTCTTAATAAAGGGGGAAAATTCCAATACCAAAGATCCCACCCCCGCCCCGACTCTGGGAAAGTTGATTAATGCCCGCCCTAGTTGGAAAAGCGACAACTTTGTCAAACACTCCATCAAACACACATCTCCAATGGCTCTCCGAGGTGTGTGTGTGTGTGTGTTATTTTTTACTTTTCTAATTTATTCGTTGCATTTTCAGGGGGAGGGAAAGTCCCTCTCCCACTCTCTCTAGTGGTATTTATGTCACTCTGGCAGTGATTCCACTGATCTATGCATTCTGTGTGCCAATAAATGTCGCCATAAATTTCAGCCACAACATTTCACGCATCACAAAAGGCGGCTCCTAATATAGTCATAAATATTTTGTTGGCCAATTTAAAACAATGCACACATCGTTGCTTCTGGTTTAAACTCTTTTTAGCGAGGAGGAGTCCAGGAAATGTTTCTATGGGGAAAGGCTTTCAGGGAAAGTGCTTGGGAAAATGAGTTGGTTTTAAGTGGTTTTGGGAATTTTTTAAACATTTTTAAAGATAAAGATTAACAAATTGGGGTTTATTTATCGGCATGGAAAGCTTAGGACAGAAAAATATAATATAACATAATATAGATTTTGTATTTCAAATGGAAATGGTTTAATTTAATTATTTTTAAATGTATTTTAATAAAGTATTTGTTATATAGAAAAAAAGGTTCCGTAAACTATTGAAATAAACTTTTTATTGTGTTTATAAGAAATTAAAAATTCTACATATGGGTTTCTATTACTTTTTTATAATTTTAGAACCAAAAAAAATATAAAAATCTTCCCAAACTATAACAACTCTCCCAATTAAGTTCCAAAACGCATCAAGGTTAATAGGCGTGAGTAAAAACACTCGAGTAAATCAATCCCAATGAACATAAAAATTCACTGAGCCCGCATTTTGTTCGCTAGTGTAGCGTAAAACACTTCTTCTTCGTTACTTTTTTATGGCAAAACATACAAAAATCAAGCGAAAATACAACAACGATGATAACTTGACAATAATCAAGTCAAATTTTTCGTTTCCGTTTAATAAACAAGAGCGCGGGAGTGAGAGTGAGGAAGGGCGGCGTGAGGAGTGGGGCGGATGGTCAGCGGACAGCGAGTGGAAGTGAGGGGCAAGCGCCTTCATATGTGCTGTTGTTGTTGTTGCTTCCTGCTGCATGCAATTTATGCTGCAAGCGTCGACTGCGCAGCCCAAAAGCACACACGGGCAGCCTTCTATGAGGGATTTCCGGTGCGTGTGTCGCAGGCGTGCAGTCGACAGCGCTGTTGCAGTCGCTGTCGGCGTCGCGGTTGCTGTCGCTGTCAGCGTAAACTGCACTGAGAGAAAGTATTATGAGATAGCAACATTTTTCAATAAATACGGAATTGATATTTAATACGAAAGTCGAAAGAAATAACGCAAATGCAAAAAATGCAAATCAAAAATGCAAAATATCAACAAATGATTGAAATAAATTCCTTTTAAAAAATCAAAGCATTACCAGGAATATTTTGTATGCTTTTGCAAGTGTTTGTTATTTTTGCATGTGCGCCTGCGCGTTGTTTTCGCAGCGCCAACTGCAAATTGTACGTTACTTTTCTGCAAAAGTCTGTTGTTATTGTTATTATTGTCTGGGGCGGACATACATATGTGTGTGCTTGTATGGTATTTATGTATTTATGCTGCTGCCACTGCGAAGCGGCACCTGCTGCCCTTTACCGCCCCCCTCAGAACTTCTTCCACAGCAAACGCCTCCCCTTCGGTAGCGATCCGCGACTGTTGCTCAGCATTAACATCACGCACAGCCCTTTTCAATTCGGTTTATAATTGCTGTTTGCTTATTTGCTATTTTTAAATGCACAGCACAGCCAAGGAAGAGAGGTACCAGTAACGAGCACGAGTACATCCAGTAATATGAGTATTTTTTTGAAGCCTAGAAGGGCACGCGCTATCCCCCCTTGATGTTTTTAAACTCTTCATGCATCTGTGTTTTTCTTTTTGGGGTAGCTGCCCTTGGCTTGGTTCCCCCCTTAATTTTCCGCTTTTTGTGTCTGGCTTGGAAATTTTCCTTCCCTGGTTTTTTGTGTGTGTTTTAATTAGAATGAAAAAAATAGGGGAGCAGGGAACAGAGTCTAGTCGGTTTTAAGCGGAAACTCAATCTGTGCTCTATTTTCGAAGCCGTGTCCCTCATATTTTTTCCAACACGTGCTGATGTTTAAGTTGGGCTTGTCAAAAAAATATAAAGGAAATTGAAATATAAAAGCAAAATGCATATACGGAAATTGCTTATAAAACCTCCTTTAATAAGGAGAGGAAATTGCATATTGGAAAAGCTAATTTCTTTATCCTTTTGAAAAGCATTCGAAGAGCAAGTCACGTACTGTGAAAGAGGCACAAAATATCCTTCAATTACCATTTAGAGGGTTTTTTACCCCCACTTGAGGAACCCTTTCTTCTTTTTCAATCTCTACATTTATTCAGTTCATTGTCTGCATTTTAAGTGCTGTCACTTTGAAGATTCCGCTCTTAAAGAGTTTTCCTTTTCTTTTTTTCGATTTTCCTGCCTGGGTTTTTAATTGATTTTCACTGTTTTTTTTTTTTCAAAAAGTATCCAAGAGATAAACTGCTACTCACCGCAGCAGAACGTCTCCATTTCAATGTCTTCCACTTTCAGCAACATGTTGATATTAATTTCAAAACACAGCACAAAAATTTCTGATCATTATTAATGAAGTTTTTCTTTGTTCTTAAATAGTTTCTATATTTTAATGGCGTTCTAAGTTTGTGTTTTTCAACTGCGCATGCGCAACGCTTGGAGCGTCAAGTTGCCACAGTCCTTCAACTTCGACTGGCAAAAGCTCGACTCTTAACTTGGCTTCTACCGATTTTTCACCGAGTGCCAAGAATATCAATTAGTTGGCTCTCTCTCTCTCATTCACTACTTCTCTCTTTCCCTCTGTTTCTCTGGGAGATTATAAAATAATAAAAGTCAACGTTTTGTTTTTGTACGTGCCCGTGACGTTTAATCAACGCATTGTCCATTTTAAATGAGCTCTGCCCCCTGGATTTGCCTCCCGCGGGAGACTATAAACGGAGTTATGGCATTTTAAGCGATCAACAGATCTCCAATTGTCTTTAACAACTCTCCCATCCACCCTCGATAAGGGGTTCCCTGACAGTTAGGAGCCAGGCTGAAGCTTGTAAACAAATAAAAATTATATTTTTATTTACTGCCATTTAAATGGCAGCAGCAGAAACTCCAGACAAGGAACAGCCGCAATAACAGCAATAAAATATGAAATAATCATTAAATTTAATGCGGCGAGAAATATTTTTGTAAATTGCAAAGCTAAGCAGAAAGATGGCGAGCTGAGATTAAAAGTCTGGCAGGTTAATGGTAGATAAATCATAAAAAGGAATAAAAGAGTAGTAAATATATAATAAATAGAATGAAGATGATTTTTTACTACAAAATTCGGTGCCTCTTATATTTATGCTAAGAAATATATAAAATTAATATATCCTAGTCTTGAGCCTTTATATTTTTACACTTCCTTTAATCTTAAGTAAAGCTATATACAAGTATTATTTAAATACAATGGAAAGTTTTTGTTTATTTAAATTTGTTATCTCTTTAGGATCCAACATAATTATTTCTTCACTTTATGCACATTATCCCTGTTGTTCTTTTTTTAAAATAGTCACGAACAAAACTCAGTCCAACAAGAAAAGAAAAATAAGGAAACCTTCACCAAATCAAAAACGTGAGCAAAATTTAAGTAATTTTAATTTTTTTTCGGGTAGAGAAGACATTGTTATTATCCTACCAAAAATTATGTTAATTAAGCCGGCTGTGTTCAAATCTCAGTGCTTAGTATTTATGAATGCAACAGGTGTTGGGGCAAGGAAGACACTTGAGTCGAGTTCCTTGATAGGATTTTTTGGGTCTCCCTCTGAGTTTTTTTTTCTCTTCTTCAGTTCGGTTCTGCTTGATATGCGCAGACGGAGGCTAGAAGTGTGTTGAACCCCCGAGTGGAGATGTAAGTTGGAAAAGATGGCAGATGTGGCGGCATCGGCACACTCTCCAGATGTTCCGGGGAATTGAAAACAGAAGCCAGCTCGCAACTGGGGGGGAAAAACTCTTCCCTCCGCAATACTTTTCTTCTTTTTCTTTCTGGATAAACAAGTGCAAGTTCTGTATTCGGTTTGACCCCAAATCACCTGCTACATTCCGCTGAAAGCAAGCGAGGAGCAATTAAAACTGTGTAAAATTTATAAATGGCATATTGCTGCTACGTTGAGTCTTCATTTTTTACAGGCCAAATCAAAAAGAGGAAGCCCCGGCCAAAGTAAACACAGGTTCGATTGGCTTTGATGTATTCACAGTTTTGCTGCTGGCCAATTTCTGAATACCAATTTGTGGGAGGGCCAAATTTGGCCAATCGCTTGCCTGGCACGCGCCATATGCAGTTGGCCAGCAAGCTCTTTGCCTTCTTCCTCGCTTCCGTGCCATTAACACGTTTCGTTGGCCACGAAGCTGAAAGAGGGCTGAAAAAGCGAGAAAACCAAAAGGCCGGAGTCCGCCCATCAATTATGCACAAGTTCCGTTCCCCCAGGCCAAAAGCGATGTGCAGTTCTTCAATTTATGCCTGTCATTCGTTTATTGACTTCACCCGATGGATGGACTCCACTCCATATTGCCCATCCGCCATGTGGCCAGCAAACATAATAACAAACTGCAATGGCCATCGTCTATTGTTGTTTTTCAAAAAGCGGAAATGTACATAACTCCTCGCGCCCTTTTTTCAATTTGAAATATTGAGAAAATGCACTGGAACGACACCGCAGGCCAGCCAATATGGCAAACTTTGTGGCTTCCATAAAGTTTGAGGTGCTAAAACCGAGTGGAGAAGAGTCGCCTGTGGGCGTTGTGGGTTAATTGCTGATTGTGTGGGGAATTGCCTAGTTTCCTGCATAAGGCGAGAAATTAGAATGGATTGCAAACTGCCTCGCGAAAAGTGGGACGAATATGGATTGGGGTTTATATCTAGGAAAGACGCTATATAAGGAAGTATCTAACAGTTATCATAATACTTAATAATAATGACAATAACAATGGAATGAACTTCCTTGGGAGCTCGCTTCTTTAATGTCTAGCAATAATGTGTGGGAATGAAAGCTATAAAGGAGAACACCCACAGTTTATATAGTGAGTAAAATGGGAATTCGTCAAAATATAGTTTCCTAAAGAGTAAAATTCTTAATTAAATCATTGATTGATCTATTCTCATTTTAATAAAAATAAATAGAAGAAGTTAAGTGGTTTTTTCAAGTGTTCTTATACCTCCCACATTGAAAGCCCTCTTTTAAGTACTTCCTCCTGAGCTCTTAAGCCTCAGAAATCGTCTTGGGTTTATCCCTCAACTGAAAGTGTTTTAAATCAACTCCAGATTGTCCATCATATCTCAATGTCAGGAAAGCGAAACCTTGAAAACGTTTTGATGAATACCCAATGATCGTGCAAAGAAGTCCTGAGCGAATCATAAACCATAAACCTGTGACTTTAGATTGAAGATATATACATACACAGGAAAAAAATAAATACTTAAAAGACTCTTGAAATACAACCTAAACTTTTTATAAACAAAAACAAATCTTTAGTTGAGCATAATAACTTCTTTGTAAATTGTTTAAAATTATTTATATCTTCCTTAATTCATAAAGAATTTATATTAAACATTTTTCATGGTGTAGGCTTTATAGAGTTTCTAAAGAGGTATTTGTGGAGGCATCTGGCATGCAGCTACCCGCTTTGGGGGCATCCATCACGCGTGATGGAGGACTGTCAATGTCAGGCCAGTCGCGAATGTCAGTCAGCCAGGAAGGCGCGTTGCCAGCGATCAGGTATTTATACTACTATATAGCATATGTACATATATACATATACACGATCGTCTCATTACGCCACAAAACAAAGATTGGCGACAATGTGGCGACAAAACGCGATTACAATTATCACTTGCGTAAACATTGCAATGCTGTTAACTTGGCTCAAACGAGGAACAAAGGGAGTGGGCCTGGGCTACGGATTCGTGGCGCCTGCCAGAGGAGCATTGCAGTGGCGCTTAATATGCAAACGTGATGCTTAAAAGCTTCGAGGTAAAGGTTGTTATAGCAGGACAGACAGGGAAACCCCCCTTGTGACAGCCGCCAAAGTGCAAAAATGCGAACGCGAAAACGAGGGCAGGGAATGCAATTTGCCAAACACTTTGTCTCTGTCATGGCTGTGGTACAACTTGAAGGGTGAATTAAATAAGTTTCTGGGGTATATTCGACAAGGGAAAATTAAATTAAATAAGGCATTGGGGTTACGAGAGCTTGTATAGTTAATTTTGACTTTAAATTATGTATTCAAGTTATAATAAATCTATCTCAAAAGGGTTCTAAGCACATTTTAAGGATTTATAAACTTTATTTAAGTTACTTCTTTAAATAAATAAAAGAATATATACATATTTAATAGGAGATCAATTAAATTCAATAAATTGCTGATTAAAAAAAGAAATTATTTATAACTTGACACAAACAAAATTTTCTATTGAAGACAACAGAAAAATCTATTCTTATTTATTTAATACCCAGACAATTTCGTTATCGTTTTCCTTTTTTTCTATTACTGACCCCTCGATTAGCATAGGAATTCACAGCACACAGAGATTGCATACTAAGCTAGAAAATGTCAAGTGAACTCACCTCTTCGCCGGTGCGAATTGCCACGGAATTTGTTAGGGGATACCAAGGGCGGACGGGGTGCCACCATGCTGGGCACCTCATCCGGAGAGCCCAAGCCCATCGCTCCCGCTGACGAGCCCGACGAGTTGTTGTGCTGGTGCTGGGCCCAGTTTCCAAAGGAATGGCGACGGGCTCCGCCACTGGGTAGAGTGTGATGCCTGTGGGATTTGCTACTGCAATAAGGGAGAGGGAAAAATAAAATGGAAAGTCCAACGATTAGCACGGGGCGGAAAAGGAGGCGGTACGAACTGTCAACAGCTGCAATTGCATCCTGTTGACGCCCAAATCCCAGAATCCCTCACACTTTCAAGTTCGATGATCAGAGATAACAGGAAAATGTTTATAAAATAAGTCTAAGGCATGGGGAAAAAAAATATATTACTTATAAAATATAAAAACCTGGATTTATAGGTTTTAAAATTGTATAAAATAAGATTTATTAAAGATAAATGCATATTTTTCAATTACACCAAGAATTTCTGCATTAAAAATTAAATTTATACTAGAGAGTTAATAATAAGTGACATTATTTTTACTAATACCCCAAATAGTATTTTTCAAGAATTTTTAAAGCAAATAAACAGAAATAAATAGAACTCTCTCGTAAGAAATCCAAACTCCCAACACTGTCATCCCAAATCCCCCTCCCAAAATTCAATTCTTCGGATGTCTCACCTTGTTGGCGATGTCATTGGATTGAAGACCTCGTCGTGATCTCCTCCAGCTCCTCCACCTCCACCTCCGGGGCATTGGGAGCTGTGTGTCTCATTGCACGAGCCAAGACGTTCCCGGAACTCCGAATGCGAATTGGCAGATCTCTGGCGGTATATGTGCTGCATCGGCTGCATTTCGAACGAGTGCTGCTAAGAGTAAGCAAAAAAGCGGAAGAGGGCGGTGCATTAGAAGTGTACAGGAAGTGCCAGATTCACCAGATAAATCAGAATCACATATCGGACTCAGAAATCATAATCTAAAATCCGGAATCGGAGGAGCGTATGCTCCATTAATAATGGGAAGAAACTCACTTGCGAGAAGCCGCCGAGAGAGTTGAAGCTGCCACGCGGACTGCCAAAAGCCATGGTGGCCGTTGTGTCCAGATTGGCGGATGTGATCAGTCGCATTTGTTCCGGATTGGTCACCACCATGGGACGCGGGCTGCTGGCGCCCTTTGAGTTCCGGCGCTTGAAGAGCGAGAAGCCCCGGCTGGAGGACTGCGAGTCCGGGGTGCGGGGCGACTTGGTGTCATTGCAAAAATAATAGGGGTTATCTGTGTGGCAATAAAAATAAAAGGTGGATTTAGTTTCGAGATTTAAGACTATTTTAAAAATATTAAGAATAATATAAACAATAAAGTAAATACACAATTCAATAAACTTTCCACGGACAGAAAACAATAGAAACTTGTTTAAATAAAAGCATAGAACATGTAATTACAAACTTAATCTAAAAGGTAAAATACATTTTTTCTTATGTACAAAAATTGTCAGAGAAATTTTAACACTTTTGATGGATCGAACAAAAAGCATTTTTAATGTTTTAAAATAAAAACAAATTCTTAAGAATACCTGAAATTTCAAAAAAATGTATACACTTATACTTTTACTATTAAATAAATTTAAAAATATTAATTAATTAACCAAAACCTTTTTGAGAAGATCCCTTTTAAGTATTTTAAACATTTACAGACTGTTTTGTTAAAATTAATAATTAAAAAAAAATCAAAAATGTTTTCTAGCAAAGTTTCCCCAAAAGTTATACCTGAGAAGAAGGTGTTTGTATTATCCACAGTGACAAACATCTTGAGATCCTGCGATTTATCTTTCACTTGGCAAACAGAGTCTTCGTAGAGTCTTTCACAGAACGGAGTTCTCCGATTTGCGATGCATTTGCACTTTCACTTGCAAAATTACACTTGCAATTCCACGTTCAGTTCCAATTCAAATTTAACTTCCACTGCGCATGCGCACGCGCCAAAAAGTTGCGCGCAGGCGCGAAAACGGGAAAAACACAGAGTTGGCGCGAGTGCCAAAAATGGCAGGCGAAAACAAAACAAATGTCAAATGTTTGTATATGTGAGCGCGGTAAATACCATAAATTAAAATCTCAATTCAAATTCAGGCGGCTAACTGCGAGTTTCACTTGGCTTCCACTTCAGTTTGGTTAAGTTCTCTTTAGATCGCGCAGCGCGTGCGTCTGCATTGACATCCCGAAACGGAATAAATTCTAAAACTTCAACGAGAACAAAACACTCCGCTCCTCTGCGTTCTCCGATGTTGCCGCCGCTGCTGCCGCCTCCGCCTCTGCTTCGGCCAGCGGCTCTGCCGGCGCAGAGAATCCCTCCTCAGTTTTGGTTTTTATTTACATTTACCAAGCGCTCGCTTCTTCATTCCATCAACCATTCCATCAACGTGCAGAGCACACTGATAACTATTTTGATCATTTTTTGACTGAATTTGAAAGTAATTTTTTAACGCATTTAAAACTCATTAAAATATACCATTAATTTTTTAAAAAGTATTTTCAAAGTTTAAAAAGGATTCACATTCTTGTGTATTTTATTCGAATAATTAAAAATCAAATTCTTCTATTAAAAATTCTTTTTCAAAATAAATTTTTTGCTATTTTTTGCGGCTAAATAATGGAGAGACCCTAAAACAGCTCAATATTTAAATTAAATCGAATAATATTTCTTACGTTAAACAATTAATATTGACAGAAATATTAAAAAAAAAAGTATTTAATGCATTTATTTTGCAATTGAATTGGTTTGATATATCTAATAAAATATCTATGAATCACAAAAAACGTAATATAAAAACTTCTCGCTGATATATTGGTATTAAAAATGTTAAATAGGAGAAAGTTATATTTTCAAAAAGAGTTTTATTGTTATTTAAACTTTTTATAATACACATAAAATTCTTAAGTTTTAAAATAAAATTCTGTTGGTTTCTCTCAGTGCATGCAACATAAAAACATTGTTCTTTCTCCCTTGCACTCGCTTTATATGCCTCTTTACCTCTCCCTTGCTCCCTCCCTCGCACACGCACACAAGAATACGGGATCAGTGTTTAAATATGGTTGCCATATTGCAGGCACCCACGCACACACTCTTAGGGCTCACCCCTCGCAATTCGGAGCTCAAAACTCACCGCTCACCCCTCGCCGGCTCGCTCGCTCGTTCGATCTTCCTCCAAAGGAAAACTCACTTTTCCTGAACAGAGCAACAACTTTGTTGTTGTTATTGTTGAGGTTGTACCTGCGCATGTTTTTCTTTTGCGTGCGCTTTTCGCATGATCAAATATATAATCACTGCATCGCAGTATCGTCCACGATTCCGAATCGAATCTCCCTTTCCTACCCAACAATTTTCCACTTAGCATTTTCCATCCGTGAGCCAGGCCTTATGTCTTGTGCCCGTCGCGCATATTTGATGAGTTCCGATAGCATACGTTACTATATATACACATATATCTGAGGTGAACTCTCGGTTTAGTATTCCCCGTGTCCTATCAGTGTCAAAGTTTGAGTTGAGTACGCCGCCTGTTGTTGTCTGTGGTTTGAGTTCCTCAAACAATCGATGATGTTCTCTGTCATTTGTTGAAGGAATCATTTATGAGATGGTTTTTTTTAGGGACCCTGAGAACTTGGGCGGTGGGAGAAATATTCCTTTAAAAAAGTCATGGGAAAAAATCAAAACAAATTGGTAATTCCAGGGAAGATTATTTGAGAAGTTTGAAATTAAAGGAACAACTAGGGATTTCTCTGAATAATTATAACAATTTTTTGAGCAAAAAAGCTAAACGTATTACCAAAAGCTTGCCTAAATTATTTAATTAAAATTATGCATACTTTTAGTTCATAAGTTATTGTTCTTTTTCCTATCCATCCCTCCTCTAATCGTCCCATTTTCCTGCTTTTGTCTCAAACATATTTTTGCATCATTTCCCTTTCAGCCTCACTGCCGACATGAAAATTGTCATCAATGATGGGCCAAAAATAGAAGGCCATAATAAGGCTACAAGGCGACATATTCGCGGCACATTAAGGGGAAACACAGGAACTGCAACTCGAGAGCATCAAAGGCCGACACAGATACACACACTGGCACATACACCCGAGGGTATAGAAATGCACATTAAAAATTGCAGCTAGATCTTGCCAACAATTGTGCTAAGGGAACACATTTTCACTATTTTTTTTCTTCTCCAGGGGCAGCTCGGAAAACTGAAGATGGAAAAGTGAAGTGGCTAAAGGCGAGCAAGCGAGCGACTCCATGTGGTCTGTCCGTGGAATTCCTAAGTGGACTGGGTACATTGGGCCAAGTAACTCTCCGGCGAGACAGACAGATGCCCGGCACATTGGAACCTATGGAAAACTCGTAAAAACTCGATGTGGACCCGAGCAGGAATTGCACATTTCGGAGTCCATAAAGGCGAGAGGCTGCGGAACGTTACAGCGAGGGTCGATCTTCGAGTGGAAGATCTCTTTTGCTCTCCGCGGAGTGCAAGTGACACTGTACACTGGGGAATAAAATTTCTTTTGAAATTCAAAATTCGCCTACTCAGTTCTTAATTTAATTTTGATTACCATTTAACGCTTTCTATATAATTTTTTTAAAAACAAAGGATTTTAGTATAATCTAAGCTTATAAAGTCATTGGAATTTTTTTAATGTCATCTCCTACAATATATTTCCCTAAAGATTTCCTGAACATATTTTTCCAAGTGCCTATCTGTTTTTCTTTTGGCTGCTGGTGAATGCAAATGATCTTGAACCGCAGCACTCCGGCCAGTACTTGCCTCCAATTGCCTTGTTCGAGTACTCCGGGAAATGCATTTGCCTGCACATAAATGTCAAATGCTTGTCTTCGCCAGCACGCTCCACGTGCTCTATTTGCTTCGATGTCGGAGGATTCCGAGGGTAAGTTAGTACCCTTGGTGAGAGTCGTAAATCTGTAGACACATTTCTGCCACGTAGCCTGGTCTAGTTAGTCACAGAGACAGTCACAGAGTTTTATAGAAAAGTATACCCAGCCCGGCTTTGTCTTCCAATTCCGGCACTCTCGCTGATTGTTCTCCGGCGCTGACAGGTTAATTACTCCCCCGGATTGGAATTGTATATCTTATATAAATTTCCCTGTCTAGGGTCAGTTTTGGCACAGTCCAGAAAAGTGTAAAACAAAACAAAAGTTGAGCGTCAAAGACAAAAGTTGTAAGGTGTTTCTTAGGTTGTTTACAAGTCGATAAATATTTCTTCAATACTTTCCGGGAAGTTCTTGTAAAAACATCTCTTTAAAATGGAATGTCTTTCCCTAAGAAGGCTCCAAATATAAACTTAATTCCCTGTAAGTTTCTTTCCTATCAAAGAAAATATTGAACAAGTCATTATAGAGCGATAAAACCAATTGGTAAGACAACCCTAAATGGCCTGAACAAATACACAACCGTATAAAAGCGGCAATCAAAATGGAAATCTGACCAGGAAAAAGTCTTTGGCTCCAAACAGGAAGGCAAAAAAAGCGTCGGAAAAGCGTGGGACGGGGAAATGCGTAATTGTGAATTTTTGATTTGTTATATTGTTGTCGTAAATTGTCTGTCCATCGATCGGCCAGACAAGACCTTCCTCACTGCCACTCCCAGTTTTATGCAGATATCTCTCTATCTATATACATATATAGTTGTATATTTTCTATAGCCTGCAGCAGTTGTTTGCCACTTGCCTCGGGCATACTGCCTGCAGTGCTTTTATTTATTTTGTTGAATTTATTTCGCTGGCACAGGCCAGCAGTTTGTGCTCCTATTTACTCAGATATTTTCATACGAATTCCGGAACAGTCATAGGCAGCTCCCCGCTCTACCCTTTTCTCGCATGAAACACAAATTTTGAATCATTTATGTGCACTACGAGTTTTCCTTCACGTTCAATTGAAATGTTTTGTTTATTATTTTCCAGTTTTTATGATTTAACCCCAGAAGGGGCACAGGCACATGCACAGGCACAAAGAAAACCTGAGGGGAAATCAGGGAAATTCTATAGGGTCTCCGGGGGAACGTCTGCCCGGAAGTTTGGCAACATGGAACATGGCGACAATGTGGAGCCTGCAGGGGGGGCACAACAATAATTATTGTTAATATTTTGTTATGAAAAAATTATTCATGCTCGCGCGTCTGTGGCAGGTGCTAGCGAGCCACTTCTGGGAAATGCATTGCCACAGCTCTTTTCTTAGGGGTTTTGTTAGGAAAATATTTCTTTTTAACATATTGAGGCATTAATTAGTGTTGCAGGAATGTCCAATGTCTTTGGGACTTGTTTACAATTTTTTTTCACAGAAAATTAAATTGTAAAACGAAATATTACTTTATGCTTAGCTATCTTTTAATGGTTATTTTTTTATTTTTCTAAATATTTAATATTAATAAAACACTTTTCTAAATTAATTTTGTTAACTAAAATATTTAATATTTAAAAGTTTCCATAGTTCTAAAAACATTTGCATACCGTTTTACCATATTTTCTTCCCCCGAGGATGTTTGAAGAATATTTTCCTTTAATTATGTTATTTTTCTGTATGATTTTTCCGGTGGCTGATTTATTTTTGTAGAGATCATAAAAGGGGCTCTGGCCCAAGTCGCCTGCTTTAAAAATCAATAAAACTCATAGCCCAAAGTGTTATTTTAGTTTTTTTCCCCCACCACTTCCAGCTGAAGAAAAACAAAAGTCCATAAAATAGTTGTGAAGAGTTCCGCCCACGAGCTCAGATCATAGTCCCGCCGGAAGTAAAGTGGCCTGTAATTTAAGAAGACGCCCTCGAAAGGGACAAACAACTTTGCCAAAAAGAAGAAGGATGCGTCCAAGGATTAGTAATTAAAAATTCCAAAACATAATTTGAAGGTTTCGATTCGGACTCCGACTCGGGGATTCGGGGCACGTGCACTCCATGCTAATGGGCACTCGAGAAAAATCCACAACGGAAATGCCAAAGACAAAGGGAGACATTACCAAAACACACGCAGTGGCATGAAAGGGATGTGATCAGGAAGTGAAAGCAGGGAGGAGGACTCTTTCTCTACCTGCGAAAAGAAGAAAATATATAGAAAAGAGGAGGGAGGACACCTCTAGAGGTGTCAGAGATGCAATCAGAAATCAAATAAACACTTTTATGATCTCGGTTTTATGGCCTGTTGTGTGTTGTGTTGTGTGTGTGTTGTCTTGTATTTGTCGTTATTGCGGTTGACATGATCGAAATGCTGCCGGAGAGGGCGTTGGACGTCTTAACCCATTGTTGCCAAATACCAAACATGCTATTTATAAGTCCTGTCCCAAAAGGTGTTTGGAAATGCATAAACTGCGCTCCGCGTTCATAAATCCCCGGAGCTGTTGCCATAGCCGTGTAGTAGATGCTATATAGCCCGACATCTGTTCAACAGATTTCAATTCGATGCCAAACTCGGCGGGACCCGTCAGTCTTCCACAAACTTCTTTGGCTCTGGACAACGGCAAATGTTTAATTATTTTCTTAATGGAAACTCGCACCGAGCACATGACAACGTTGTCTTCCGTGAAAAACAAAAAACCACCGAGAACTCCAGGGAACTCCAAAAAACAGGGAAAAAAAAGAAAAGTCAGAGTCTACACTTTGGGAAAAATGTTTACCAATAAAACGAGAACTATTTGTAGTTATAAGTAAAGAAAAAGTAAGGAACATCAATGTGGAAGGTAAACTAAAAATATGTTTAGTCATTTGAGTATTTATTTTACCACCAAACTATTTTTTATCCCGCCTTTAAGTTTATTTTTTTTATATAAAACCCCAAAAATTCTCTTCGTGCACCATCCCCGTGCCAAGTCCCCGATGCATTTGCATCCCCTGCTCCCCCATGGAGCGCGTGTCTTTTTGGTTTTTTACCTACTTCCAAGAGGAAGGAATAAATTTAGCCAAGGGCATCTTTCTGCGCAGTTGCTCCAAGCCATCCAAGTCATATCAAGTCGGGGTGAACGATTCTCTCGAAGATTACACAACCTTATGGAGTCCATTGTGGTGCTAACCACAGGTTGATGTTAAATGTCAATTGGCATTCTCTAGAGGATCAGTGGAGCATTAATTACGCCATCGCATACCACTCTAGAGATAGAAGCGGAGATCCCCTAAATGTGGTTCCTCTGATTGCCAGAGAAGTATCTCCGATGACGTTTATAATGATGTTGTTGATCTTGTAACGCTTTGCACTTAGGATCATTTTAATTTCTTCTTTTTTTAAGGCAGCAGCCCCCAAGAAAATCAAATTTTGATTTATTTCGCCGAGACCGCACTTGTAATAGGAGATCTACGAGGGGACTAAGGCACTCACTTGGGGAGGTTGGTTGAGAAGATATGCTCAGAGGTAATTACTTTACATAAATGTATTAGGTATGAAAAGGAAAATAGTAGCATTTAATTTACATTTTATAGAAATATTTTTTAACAATTAATTTCTTTAAGTTATTTACAAAATCTCAAGCTGAAATCCTTTAATCAAAAGCACTTCCTCAAACCTGTCGACATAAATTTTCATTGTTAACTTTAGGAATTAGGAAAATGCTTCTCTGCGGGGACACAATCCTACTCTCAACCCACACACAGTCTAGTCATGCATCTT